>JARHVA010002098.1:1875000-1892500 GCA_037957365.1 Torreya grandis | reverse complement strand
GTGTGTGTTGGGACCATAAGAGAGAGAGCTTTGAGGAAAGAAGTACTGTTCACTTGAGGTGTGGGAAGCCTCTGAGAGGTGGTGGAGAAGAAGTGGCATCTTCTTTATTGTATTTTTTTTGTATGAGTATTAATACAAGTTGTGTATTGTCTCTCATATTCTATGTTGTTTCTAGTTTCTAGTTACTTGTTACTTCTGGTTAATTCTACATCTTAAGTTGCTTGTATATGGTAATCAATTGTGTGCTTCCATGGGTTCCTAACAGTTGGTATCAGAGCTAAGGTTGCAGGGAGCAGGTTTGTGTTTGGTTACAGCTCACTCTCAGGGGTTTTTGATTGAGTGGGAGTATAGCAACGGCAAAATAAAGTAAGCTATGAATGGAGAAACTAAATAGCACGAATGGTCACTTACGATGTTATGGAAAGAAAGAGCAGGTAAATAAAGATTGTTGGTTGGTAGCAGATCAGCATGAAGAAGCAAATGTTGTAGGTGTTGTTGCATAAGATGCTCTGGATAAAGTTGAATCTTGTTTTACAAATTTTGTTGCCTCTTTCCATGTAGCCCCAGGTAGAGGGGTTGGTGAGCCTTGTTAGATAATTGGCAAAGGGGAAGTGAAGCTAAAATTGCAGTGGGTGCTGAAGGAGGTCATGCAGGGCCCAGGCTTGGAGATGTGGCTAATTTCTTTAGGAAAGTTGGGTGATGAGAGATGCACAAGAACTCTCACAGTGGATACACTTGAATTAGCTGGTGGTAAGAAAGAGGTACTATTTTATTTTTTAAAAGACGTGTGTGTTGGTCACATGAGAAAGAAGGAGATGCATGTTCTTAACTAGAAGATAGATGTGTTTGATAGACTTAAGAATTGGAAAGCCTTGGTCTTCTTGGAGGAGATGACGGATAGAGATCAGTGGATGGGGCTGGATACTTCTAAGCAGGGTAGTTTGGACATGGGTTTTGATTTAAAGGAGCTCATAGGTAAAAATTCATCACTCACAGGAAAACATAGGTACCAGCATCGGTCAGGAGGAAATAGCATCGAACAAGCAGGTGCCGATGTCAGTCATGTGTAGATCAAAGCTGGTGATGTTGGGCAGGGTAAGACCGACATCAGTTAAGAGGACCGATGTTGGTAATGGGTAAGACTGATGTTGGTCAGAAGGACTGACATCGGCAATAGGGACACCGGCATCGGTAGAGTTAGTAGTCAGGACAGGTGCATGGAAACTGATGTCAGTCAGATGCAGACTATGTGGTGACTGAGGTCGGTCATTGTACCAAATTTTGGGTAGATAGCTAGCTATCAAGGAGTCTCAAAAACCTATATGGAGGACTGAAGGTGGTAAGTAACCCTCAAATTTGTTGTTCATCTTCTTTATACTAGTTGCTGACTGCAGAGCAGGAAGGATCTAAGAAACAATGGGAGCATGGCATGATGAGAATGCAGAACCAAGTGGGAGATTTGGTAGGGTTGTCAGCTGGTATGAAATCATAGAGATGAATGGATACCTTAGTTAAACAATAGAGAGAACAGACACGTGAAATGGAAGACTAGGTCATATGGTCTTGAGGAAGCTGTAGGACAGTGGGACAGGATTGACAAGTGGTACCAAGTGGATGACAAAGCAGGCTTTAGTTAATGTCAATATAACCATTGTGTTTGTCTTACCAGGTGGATGATGGTCGCAACATTATCCTATTTTTGTATGTGGAGGATGAGCTTGGTCCAGGTTCAAACATACAAGGTTTTGCTGAGCTAAGGGTAAGATTAGTTCAGTGGCATGTCATGAGGAATTTGGAGCAGTGAAATTCTTTGCATGGGAGACATGGAGATCATAGGTTGATTTTGTCTCCAGTGGGAGCTAATGTGAATCAGGTGTTGGTGAGGTTCATTATGTAGGATGCAGAATCAGAGCACACTAAGGGCTGGACAGTTCATTGTCTGAAATCACATGAGGTCTGGTATAGGCCTGAGTTTGCCCAAGTAGTGGGCTCTGTCAGAGAGTTAGGAGCCAATTCAGGGAAGTGGGTTCTCAGGTATTTAAGAGGGACTAGCAACAGGGATTCATGCTATGCAGGGTTAGGACTTCACTACATGGGTTTGTAGGTCTAGATGTGGCAGGGTACTCAGATGACAGGAGGTGCACCACAGGTTGTGCGGTGGGTGGTCTTTAGATTGATCTTGAAGAGGGATACAAGCTAGGAAATAGATTAGATGGGGTACAGGTATAGGTACAGTGCAGCTATTTATCTCCAAGTGGGAGATTATTAGGTTGTGGAGCTAAAAGCTTCACTGATGTAGACATGGAGGAGGTCATTGGGAGAGGTTGTTGAGTGTCACAGACACCAGCATTAGTCAGGCCAACTGATGTTGGTAGGATTAGATAGAAGAGCAACTGACATCGGTCATGGATCGGTCAGTGTTGGCACCTCCAGGAAGATAGGGACTAACGTCAGTCACTTGTGTGGTTCGAATTGTGAGTGTTACACGTAGTTAGTAATGAACCAAATGTTTTCATGTCAAGAGCCAAATTTAGACTAGAAGCTACGGATCTAATTATTGTAATTAGGTGTCTAATTATTGTTTACATGAGATCTATTTAAGAGACTCATTGGTTGTATTGTAAAAGCATGCTAGAGAGTAAGAGAGCAAATATTAGCTCCTTTTGTGTGTGAAGAGAGCATGGTGTGTTCCTCTTAGTGCCACAGTGGCAAGTGTGGGTGCTGGTTTGGAGAATCAGAGGGGTTCTTCATGTATGTATGATCTTGGTCATCAAGTGTTGCATGGCTACTTTTGGAGATCTACATGGGTAAGTAAGATCATTGATCTGTAGGTGTATGTGTGTGCATGATCCAGGTTTGCAGGTGTGTAGAACCAAATTGATTTACAGGTGTGCAAGATTAGGGAGGATAGCAACACAACAGGGAACATGATCAGGTGGGATCTACTTGGAATACGGTGTGTACTCAAAAAGAGAGCAAAGAGGAAGGCAAGGCAGTTCCTTTCATAAGTAAGATTAGTGGGTTTCAAGTTGTTGTAATTTAGGGGAGATTTACTTGGAGTGTGTGGAGCACTTGTGGAGTGCGTGGAGCATGGGTGTACTGGCAGTAGTGGATACTGACTGGTTAGAGGTGAACACCAACTCTGTATTTGAGTTGTGTGTTGGGACTGTAAGAGAGAGAGCTTTGAGGAAAGAAGTATTGTTCACTTGAGGTGTGGGAAGCCTCTGAGAGGTGGTGGAGAATAAGTGGCATCTTCTTTATTATATTCTTTTCTATATGAGTATTAATAAAAGTTGTGTATTATCTCTCGTATTTTGTGTTGTTTCTGGTTTCTAGTTACTTGTTACTTCTGGTTAATTCCGCATCTTAAGTTGCTTGTATATGGTAATCAATTGTGTGCTTCCATGGGTTCCTAACACATGTGTTGATGTCTTGCTTCATGCTTATGTGATTATTCTTCTATGCATTGTTATATCTGTATGCTAGTTTGAATGGTTAAAGAATGATGAATGGAATTGAATAGAAAATTTTAAAAATAATTAACCACCACCCTCTTAGTATTTTTTCCTCCAAAAATAGAGGATACTAGGATAAATTTCATTGATATCAAAGGAAACTTCCTCAAAAACCATGTAAGGATCATAAGTGTTTTTAATTGAATCTAATAAGAGTGTGTAGTTAATGTTGTAACATATACTAATGTATGTTGTTCTAAAGTTGATGAAAATTTAAATGGAATTGGTGTAAGTGTACATATAATTTCATAATACCCAATAATATATTATTATTATAAATTTGATCTAACTCAAGGGGATATGAATTTGATGTTGAGACTGATGTTGATTCTATTTCTAATGTTATATCTAACATTGGTTCTAGAATGGAACCTAATTCTAATATTGGTTATAAAATAAAACCTAATATTGAGGTTGATGATAATAATAATTTTGGATCAAAATGGGAACCCATTTCTAATTTAAATGTGTCTACAAGAATGACACATTGAATTGCATTGTCCAAAGTAATTTGTTCACCATTCACTTAGAAATGAAGTCTTTAGGATGGAGGAAATTTCAAAAATGGGGAATGTTTAGAAATGGAGGAATAATGGGTTGTTAAATAATAATGGGATATTAAAAAATATTCTCATCGAATATGGGTCCTTTTTCAAATAAATATCTTTCATCAAGGATGGATGATTTGAAAAAAACACCAAAGATGGGTTGATTATTTTTAGTTTTGTATCGAAGTGGGTGTATCTAATCATGTTTGGGAGGGGATCATGCAATATCCCACTCAATTATTTATTATAATTGGATGCACTTATATTTTCAATATATAATGTCCCTTAGAGGGGAAATTATTAGCTTTGATATAAATCTAAGACTAGAATGGATATGCGACAAGTAGATAAGGATTTGTCAAATAAATTAGCAACTAGAGAGGTCTTTAAAGTAACCATGAGCTGATTAGGAAAGAGTTTCCATCCTAATATAATTTAGAATTAATGACATGGTTATGTTGGTTTGGGTCTATAATTTCAATCCTTAACACATGTATTTCATCATTTTAAACCAGGGTATGTAATCAATCTAGAGGAAAGGTAGGTGAGAGTTTGGATCACTCTTCTATGAGCTAAAAAATGATGGCATTATTACATTGTTTGAATAAGGTGTCATCCAAATTAGTTTCAAATTTCATGGATTAATACGTAATAAAGGATGTACAAATCAAGGATTCATGTAAGGGAATTGGTCTTATTTGAAATTGGCATAAAGACAGTAGAATTAGCTTGGTAAAAAAGGCCCAAAAAGGGCAGTCTTAATCTAATGTAATTGACTTGGACCCAAAAAGGGTGGAATGACCTAATATGATTCAAATGAAAGAAATTATGGATGACATGAATTCATTGTTCTGAATTAACAGTGTGGGAGATTGAATGTAAATATAATAAGTGGTTTAAATTGGCATGTGATGGACTTAAAATAACTAGATTTGGTCAAAATAGATTTGATCTAGAAATTTTATAATTGTTCGTATTTGAAACTATGTTTGGTAAAAATTAAAATAATTTAGAATTATAATTATAACTTGGTTCAAGATTAACCTGATCATATTGGAATGGTTTAGTATATAGTTTAAGATAAACTAGATTTGGCTTGGAATTAGCTTGGTACATGGTTCAAAATAAACTTGATATGTATAGAATTGGCTTTATACATGGTTCAAGATGAATTGGATTTGGATTAGAATGGCTTGGTATAGGAATGTGGTCAAAAGTGACCTAATGTAAACAATTGATTTCAAGCTATATTTGGATTTAAATGGACCTGATTTGAATGGTTTTCATTTGGAATGTACAATAATGCCACATGAATAAGGTAATGGTAGTATTGGCCAACATAATGCTAAGATGGGGTAAAGATATCCCAAAAATTGGATAGCATAATGACTTATCTATTAGGAGTGATATGACACTATTTGGACCTTGGTTTTGGACTTGTTGTTGGATGTGTTTTTTGAATATGAATGAGTTTTTGTAAAAATACTCAAGCAATCATGAATGTACCTTAGGAATTGACACAAGATTACACACTAATCAATAATACTTTTGATATTCTCACCTTTTATAGGGTTTTAAAATTTTAATGGTTCATTACGTAATTAAAATCAATTATGGTGGTGTTTTAATCCCACCTCTCTCTCAAAGGTCCATATGTAAATGCAATATTCAATGGATAATACCTTTGCACCCTTGCAAAAATGATAATTTAGTGACAAAAGTGGTTTTTATTTTAAATTTTTTGTTTGGCTCTCTAGATGGTCCCTGAAGGTCATGGATTTATTAATTAGATGTCAAGGCTTAACAAGCCATTCACTAAAGGATATAATCCCTTTGCAATAAATTCATCTAAAATATCTCAGTGAAGTGTTATCAGTTGAGCCAAGCTCTAGGGACATCCTAGCTAAGATAGTATTAACTTAGCCTTAATTTATATACCCTATTGGATAATAGGGTTGGTATGAATGTTAGGTAATGGTATCCTAGACATCATTCCCTAAGAACTTATAATAAGGTGATGAAGTTTACCCTACATCGTCAAAAAAAATAAAAAGGAAAGATTTATTTGTTTTTTAATTTTAAAGACCCTATAAATGGGAAAGAGAAAAACATACTTCAAAATAGTCCTTTGAGTAGATGAGAAAGCAAAGAAACTATGTTCTTTTGATTACCTAACTTCCTTAAAGGTGAGAAGGGAGAGCATGGGCATGCTAGTTTACATAAATAAATAAGAAACTATAAGTGATCTAAGTAAATGATGAAGTTCAAGTGCTCTTAAGAGCATGGAATCAAAAAATATGTTCCTTTTTAAGCACCAAATATAAAGATGAATGAAAATTTCCTTTTTAATTATGTAAAATAACCTTTTAAGATATCTAAAACTTAAAGATAATGTATTGAGGACTAACATATTGATTTTGAATATCTAAATAATATATATTTTTATAGTTTTAGGCATTGGGAAAGCTCACATAGGGTGACCTCACCATTCTACAGGATGATCTTGCCAATTAACAAGGCAACCCTACCAATTCTAGATTAATATAGATTCTCTATAGTGAATCATAAATATAATTTTGGCATTCCCATCAATTAATAGGATGACCTCACTATTTTATAGGATGAGTTTTTCATTTCAATAAATAGAATCACACAAAGAAAAATCACCTTTTTAGTGACCTTGGTAATTAACATGTCAAGTTCACCATTTTGAGGTTAATGTCATTATTTTATAGGTCAATCACACTAATTGTAGAAAAATACAGTGAAACTAGGAATGCAAAGATACCATTTAGTAGGGTAATCCTATTAATTAGTGTGGTGATCCCTTTGATATTAGGAAAAAAAAGTAATGTTAATAATGTGACCTCATTTTTGTAATAGTCAACCTCATTGATAAGTAGGTCAATCCTTTCAATGTATAGGTCAATCTTGCTAACCTATTAAAATAAATAGAGAACAAAAAGAGTGATAAATGAAAATTACAGCAATACACATGTTGAACTTACCATTTTTTATGTTGATCTCATCGATTAGCATGCTGATCCTATCAATAAGTATATGATATTACATGGGAAATTTACAAAAAAGAGGAAAAATAAGAGTTAAAGAATAGTTTGATTATGTGATTATAAGACTTAAAAGTCTTAGAAAGAGATTTGTAGGATGAACGATCCCACCAGGTATGCCATATGTAAACACATGAATATGAAATAGGTTAATTCTTATTAGTATGTAAAATAAGCATAAAAAAATATCAAATATAACTTTTTAAGCATGGTTATCAGATTTAACAAGACCTAAACTAAAAAATTATCAATTAGAAAGCTAAACAAGATTATGTTACCTTTTATTTGGATGCTCCTTTAAAATCTTACATAAATACATGTTTATGATCAGATTTTAGAGCATGATGTATTTATTAATGTAAATACATCATGTAAGTGGCATCTCCCATTGAGTACATGTGATTATTGAAAATTTGATAAGAAATATGAAGCTTGATGAATGAGAGTGGATATCCTAAATGGAAAAACTTAATTGGGTTTGATGAGTTGAAAAAAAATGGTAATTGACCCATGTATTTATAGGTTTTCCATATTTACTATGGCCTTTCGATCAAGATCAAGATGAGCGGCCACAATTTTATTCAATTTTACAGGCAAATAAATATAATATTTAGCAAGAGGTTGAATTAACGAGGCATGGATTACCTTAATCTTGATATTTATTTTAATTAATTCTTTGTTCTTGCCAACTTTCATGATGACATCATCATTCTTGATATTTATCTATGATGTCATGATTATGTCATCATTTGGCCACTTGCTGTAAGAGGAAGAATAATTAAATTAATGAATTAGGGAAAATAAGTAATTTAAAAAGCTATGGAGTTTATAGTTAGAATAATATTAGGTTAATTAAGACATGTTAATTAATTTAATGGAAAGTGGTATGAATTTTGAAAGTCAAAGAACTATTCGACATAATTGATCCCAGAACATCTCTTGCATAGTTGTAATTTAATTCAGAATGAATTAAGTGAAGTTAAAACTTGAGTATAATGTATTTCCATAATCATGTATGTACCAATATGTTTCATAAGATGCACACAAAGTGTGAAAAATAATTTGGTTGTTTCAGTGATTCACACACTATTGTTATAAATCATTATAATTACAATTTTGACATGAGAGCTGAGAATTGAGTGTCTACACAACTATCCTATCTAAATATTTAAACTCAAATAAGGTAAATCAAGTATAGCCCATTTATACTTAATGTTATTGATATATGATCAATGGATCTACTAAACCTAGTAAGGGGAGAACCTATAACATAATGTCAAGAGAAAGTGTTTCAAATTATCTAGGTAACTAACATAACATAACAACCCTAAATAGGTATCTATTTATTTATTAATAATATACCATAATCAATAAATGTAAGTAAGGGGAAGGGTTAAAAACATATTAAAATGGGTAAGGATCCATGGTAGTCCAATAGGGGCCTAGGATACCTAAGGTTGATAAAGATAAATTTGAATAATCCTATAGCCACACTAATTTTAAGTGTAAAGAGAATTAAAACAAGGAGACATATATTCATTAACCAATTAATTATGTAAATTATATTTATCAAAATGAAATCATTAGAGTTAGAATATACTTACCTTGAACAAGACATGTTGAGCCTCAATCTCCCCTTGGCCAATGGTGATTTACTAGATATTGTTATGGTGGTAAGGATATAAATGGATGAATCAAGATATAGGATAAAAATAATCCTCCTATTTCATCCAATATTCCATAAGACAAGCTTTTCCATCCAAGACAAGATCTAAAAAATAACTCTTCCAAATGTAAACTTAAGGCAAAAGTGCAAGTAATAAAAATTGAAAATGAATGTTCCTCTATATTAAATTGAAATGGTGGATTGAATTTATAATTATGATTGACCCTAAAACCTCATATATACTTATTCAATGCTATCACCAAATAAATTTAGTTTTAAGTAGGTTGACTAACCTCAAACTATATTGGTTAGGTTGACCTATCGTGAAGCATGCACTAGAATGTTTAAGACTACATTAGTCTAATTGATGTATTTGGTTAGGATAAGTAATAGTTTTAACTAAATTATATCAAGATGACATATTAAAAAAATATAGGTTATAATTATTTAGATAATGAAAGATAGAAGGAGATAGATTAGGGGATAAAATCTAGGGAAGTTGGAATGAATGTATAGATGGTATATAATAGATAATTAATAATATCTCTCATGAATCACCATAAATATGTCCATCCATTTCTCAGTGTACCTTTTAATTCATATACTCAAGGAGATTGATACTTGACATGTTGATACAAGAGAGAAAACATTAGTAAAAGATAAAGTTTAAAAATATTATGTATATAAATAACATTATTCAATCAAATGGTTGTTCTAACCCACCTCACCTTAGCTAAGAATCATTTTTGACATTGGCTCCATGTGACCTAATAGGATTTATTAAATATTTTTAGGCTTGTTGAGATCCTATAGGTGATTAGAGACAAGTGGGAGTTGCATGGTTGCATAGTGATCTGTCTACTTACACATTGTCTCCATGTCTATTGGTCATGTCATGATAAACAAATAGATAGCCAATGGAAAATGAAGCTATATAGAAGGTGCATTATACATTCTATATAAAATTAGCCTATTTTTTTGTGTTTTTAGTCATGCCAATTTTTGGGCATGACATGATTGATCTTGTCTTGTGCTAGTTTTCACCCATAAATTACATTTTGAACACACATTACCTTAACAATTCTATCTTTCAGATATTTGACTGAATTTCACTATGAATATATTTGTTTTCCATGTAAAATACTTATTTTTTGAGCTATATTGTTCATACATGTGGCATAATTCAACAAGTGTACATTTGATAAAACTAGGATGTACAATGTATCATATGCATAAATTTTTAGTCTCCTATAGATTTCTCAATCACAACTCAATATAATGGGGGCATCTTAATCATACAAGGATATATAATCACTTATAATGTTTATTTCACATTACCATATGTCGTAGACTATTTATATCTCTCTCCTTTTTTTCTACTTTTGACACCGTAACTTATCATTAGTTGCTATTGTTTGTATTTGGAAATTTCAAAAATACAAAAAAATAAAATATTTTAAAAATAAAAAAAACATTCAAAATATTCTAAAAATCCAAAATACATACCTAAGCATGATTATATTTTTATTTTACATGTTTGAAATATGTTATTTATCGTATGCTTAGTAGATAACACATTTTTTTATCGCACATGCATTTCAATGGTATTCATGAGTATTATACAAGACATACAAATTTTTTCAAGAACTAAGATGTTGGACTTGCCTCTACTTAGTACCCTTGCTAGAATAGGGGCATCTTATCTAAAAATGAAAATATACACAAATATTATCATTCCATAAATCCTATATTTTTAAGCTAAATACTATTTATAAATTTCTTGCTAACATCTATATCTTACATTGTGTACATGAATATGCTATTTGCTAGGATATGATCACATTATATATGTATGGTTAGACTACACTTCTAGTTCTATGTTATATTGATGCGATTACTTTTACATATTATATTGGATCTCACTTTTCTATTGCCTATGGCCTTAGGTCCTTATGGGCAAACTTGTTTGAACATCTCTATGAGATCTTGTATGGTATGTTTAGCATTTGAACATGTTATTTGTTTATGACATTATTCATGTCCATTATTCATTAAATATTTTATTTTATGACATTATCCATGTCCATTATTCATTCAATATTTTATTTTATGACATTTAATCATGTCCATTATGTGAGGCCCTTGGCCTTATGGGGTTTCTTTGCTATCGTTATGTTTATGTGCTTGTTGAGCTTGTTAAGTTTGGTGAGTGCCATGATCCATATCATGTACTATTAACATTAGTATAATAATTTTACATTCAATAATTTTGAGCTTGAATAACACATTTCTATAGGACTTGCCTCATATGTTACATAAAAAATTAAAATTATGAAAATCTTACTATGCTAACATACTATTCACATATGGTACATTATTTAATGATTACATTTTACAACACATGTTGCAATTAACTTTTATTTTTAGGTGAGTGAATTTTAGGATCAATTGACTTACCTCAAAAGGGGGGCCTTTTAGAGGTATTTTAATACATGAGATAGGCTTTTTCAAAGAGAATAAATTAGTTTTAATATAAAACATAATTATAAAAGTTGTAAAATGGTTCAAAGTTTAGTCATTGGAATATATTATTAGGGATATGCACTTAAATTTTAATATTTAGAGAAAAAATTCACACTATTTTGAGTGAATGATATAGGTTTATGCACAATTTTCAAACAAAATTTATAGTTGGCATATACATACAGCTACAAACTATACAATTACAATGGGGGAATGATACAAATTCATGCACAATATGCTATTTTTTCAAAATTTTAAATACTATTTGCTAAGGTACAGACATAGTAGGAACATGAGTGTAGTTAATTCTCTTTTTATCATGCATTCAATAAAAAAAATTATATTGAATATATGATCCATATGCATTAGTTGATTCAGTTTAAGTGAAAATTGAACAACTTAGAGGTTTAGTGCCCTTTAACATTATGTCTATAAAACTATTTTGGATTTCAACCCATTTGACATATTGGGGTTAAAAATACTATTGAGTTAAATTGAGGTTTATGCATCCCTTAATGGGTGTTATTTATTTTACATAAAAAATATATTTGGGGCTTAATCACACTCAAATTATCCATTGGTTTAGCTAAAGAACCAATCTTCTCTAAGTGATTCAAGAGAAACACCATTTATCCAATGCTTCAAAAAAGAATCATCTCCAAAACAAATAACAAAATAAATGTTGGATTTAAACATATGAGGTGTTTCTCCCTTCTCTCATTTAAAATTCAAACATTTTAAAATTTCAAACTCAAGCATTTTCAAATTTCAAGACTCTTTTTTTTTTTAAATTCAAGGTTTTTCAAATTTTAATTTTGACATTGCTTCATGTGTTTTGTAGGGTTTTCCAAAGATTATGGTTCCTTTAAATATTGGATCATTATCTCAAAGAAAAAGTGTGTATTACACACTAAGGTATATCTTTCCTTTAATGTAGCAATTTCATTTAGTGACTAGGGAAGCCAAATATAGCAACATAAATCTAGTCATGAATACTTTATCATGCTAGTTTTGCCCCTTTTTACCCTTAATTAAATTATGCACTAAATTGGTACCTATTTTTTATAATCAAATTAACTATATAATTCACACTAGTGGAATATTATATCATAAAAATATGAGCATAATACTCAGATCCATAAAAATAATTGACAAAAGTCCAATAACCTCCACAATAATGCAATAAGAACTAAATTCACAATATGATGCTAAAACACTAACATATAAATCATGTATATAATCTACTTAGGCTATAGTTATTCCATAAACTAACACTAGTAAAAATATAATAATCATTGAGAAATGTGACTAGATATTATGAAAGGTTATGTAAACCACAAGTCAGACATAAATATATCTAGACACTCAAAGGTTAAGAATATATCTTACCCTCCAATTTAAAACAAAATTTCCCTCAACAATGAAATTTTTTAGAGGATACTATATAAAATATTCATCCTACCATGTTGCATCTTCATGGTTTAAATTATTCCAATTGATCAAATACTCCTTAATGTCTCTCATTCTTAGCCTTTTTATGCATGCATGTAGGATCTCCTCAGGTTCTAGAATGACATCACCTTTATCATCTAGTTCTAGTAACTCAGTTTGGGTAGAAACTCACTATTTAATTTCATTATTTAGTAAAGATACATGAAATATAATATGTATGTTAGTGGACTACCATAGACCTATATTGTAACACTACCAAATTTTTACAGGATCTTATAAGGGCCATAATATTTTGGAAATTTTTTTTTATATATTTTTATTTATTCATAGACATACACTTATATGGATGTAATCACACAAATACAAAATCACCTATTTAAAAATGTCACTCACTTTGGTGATGATCCACTTGTTACTTCATTCTATTCTATGACATTACCAAATTCTCTCTTAGACTAGTTATTACCTCATGTTGATATTGAATGTGTTATTCAACAATTGAAACATTAGGCTACACCCTCAAAGAATAAGTGATGGATGGGGGATGATAAACATATTCCACAAAAAGAGACATTTTGGAAGAGGTATGGAAGGAAGTGTTATACCACCACTCTACTAGAGACATCTAATGAAACCACTATTTTTATTTATCTAATGCAAAACAACAAAGATACCCTTTTAGGAATTTGTTTACCACCTTTATTTTCCATTAGATTGATGATAATATGATTATATACAAGCTAATTTAGTACCCAAACATGAGAATAAATTATTCTAAAATTTAATTTTAAATATGGGATCATGACCACTTATAATGATCTTGGAAATACCTGTAACTTTTGAACTATATCCATAAAAGAAACAAATATTGTACTAGATATAAATGATTATGACAAGGAGTGAAAATGGGAATATATTTTGAGTCAATGCACAATTAGCATGATGAAATTTTTATCTTAATTCCTTGATAACCTTATAATGAAATTTATGGATACCCCCTCCCACCTTTGGCTAAGAACAAATAGAGGTTAGAGAAGACTGGGTGTATTAATTGTTTCACCCTTATTTTATTAACACACCATACATTTAGTAAAAAATGTATATATTCCCCCATTGAGTCCTTCTCAAAATAAATCATGCTTGATTCTATGATAGGTTTTCAAAAATCTTGAGTACCCCTTATTGGAAATGAATGAAGTTCCTTAAGGATTTTCTGCTTGAGGATAGAATTATTACATGTATATGAGAGATATGTATAGTATAAAACATTACCTTTGTACTCCAATTTTGTTGAGGCATAATAAATGAGTTGGATATTCTAAATAGAAACTTGTGTATCCTTGTCATTCTCCCATTTTGTTCATTCCTCTTCCAACCAATTTGCTTACCAAATTATCATTGCACATAATAATGCCTTGGTGGATTCATCCCTCATATATAGTGAATTTTCTAAGACATATTTTTATTTATTATATATGATTTCAACACAATTTCCAAAAATATTATTCACCCATTTCTATTGTTCTTCTGATAATAATCATTGTTATAAAAAAACATTTTAGACTATCAAAATCAGTCTTTACCTTAAAGTATCTACCCATAAAATTAGGTTTCCATTACTTGATTACATGAATAATAACCAACATATCTTTATCATATATTATATTTATCCTATTTTTTTCCGTGATTTTATGACTCTCAAATGTAATGGGTCTTACTTATTGCATGAGTACTACCCCCATGCCATAGATGCATACAATTCAATAATACTTTTTTGCAAAAACTAGGGGTAGCCAAAACTAGATTGGTGCACTTATCCTCCTTTAGATTATCAAAATCCTTGGTAGATACATATTTCCAATGGAAATAGTATTAAACAAGGCTATGAGTGGTTCTGATATAATACCATAATTTATCACAAATCTATAATAGTAACCTATTATCACCCAAAACCCTTGAGATTCTTGAGTTTTTAGCACTTTCCATTCCATCATATCTTTGATATTATAAGGATCAAATTTAACTCTTTCATGTGAAATATTATGGCTAAGGTAATCCACCTCTTGGAATCCAAAATTAAATTTTTATGGTTTTACATAAAATTCGATGTTGTTCCATAAGTAACATTACTTATTTCATATGCTACAAATGTGATTCGCAAGTTTTGTTGTATATTATGATGTTATTAAAAAAACACCTTCACACATTTTCTCAAAAAGGCCTAAAATCAATGTTCATCAAATTTTTAAATGTATATGGTGTATTTTTGAGACCAAATGACATGACCATAAACTCATGATGGCCTTCATGAATTTTGAAAGCTACTTTAGGGGGATATACTCATCTCTAATCTAAATCTTAAGGTACTCATTATGAAGAACCATTTTTTTAAAAATAAACAACACCATGTAATTCATGTAAAAAATTATAAATTACTATAACATATAAATTATATTTCATGTTGTATTTTTTGAGTTCTCTGTATTCTAGACACATCCTATAAGTGTCATATTTCTTATGCACTATGATCACCAGGGACAAATATTCACTTTGACTAAGTTTGATAATACCCACCTCTAACATCTCATGTACCATATTTTTAATTTCACTTTTATTAGCATATGGATAGTTGTATGGACTGATGTTAGGTGGCTAACTACCTATAAATATGTTAGTGTGATGATCATGTTATCTACTTGGTGGTAGGCCTTTTGGCATGGCACCAAAAATAGTTGGGTGGTCATTAAGAATCCTCTATAGATAAGGATGTGTAGAAACCTTTGTTGGTTGAGATTATATGGAGAACAATCATGCTACAAATATTTCAACCCCTATTTTATAATCTTCATCATCTAGTGTGAACTAACCATTTATGTTATTTTATCTTGTAATCCACATAATTAAAATGTTCTACCTTCAGAATAAAATAGTATGGACAGTTCATATAAATTCATCTCTATTTTGCCCAAGGTTTTGAGCCATTTTACACCCAAAAAATGTCTTCCCCACCCATGGGAATAAAAATCATAGGAGATCTAGCAAGTAGTCTTCCATAAAAATATTAATACTATGACATTTATGAGAATAATTTATTGTTCTACCATATGTAATCATGACCTAAAATTATTGAGCTAGATAAATGAAATATTTTAGATGATTATCCAACTTACTATTGATGAAGTTATATGTACTCCCTAAGTCAATCAGCACTTTCAATTTGTATTTTTTGAGGAATCATAATAAATTAAGGGTTTGAGGCATGCTAATAACCAAAAATACATGATATGAGATAGTAGGGTGGAGATCTATAAATTATTCCTCTATATCATCATCACCTTCACCTAAGGTTGAATTATATTATTAATCTTCATTGGCTTCTTTAATGTAGAATAAATTCTTCTTAGGAAATTTATGTCATTTTATCCACTTAATATCATAACTAAAACATATAAATTTTTCAAACTTCTATTTAATTTACTGAAGGGTCAATATTTTAGGCTAAGGAAATGATTATTTTGGGGAATTTCATTCTAGGCTAGTAATGAAATCCATTTATTTGAATATATCTCTTTCCTCTGCCTTGCATGATAATGTTATTTGTTTATATAGTGAACTTAGATTAAACATGTGAAAATCAAGGTAGATGTTATCCTTGATCCCACCCAATAAAATTCATTCATGTTTTCCTCATTCACGACATCCATGTGTAAATAGAGATTATAGAATTTATAAATATAGTCTTTGACATGCCTTTTTGTCATAACTTAAATAAATGACTAAAATGGTTTTTGGAGACATTTTTGTGATATTGAATCTATAATTCATTAGTAAATATATACCAACTAACAAGAAGGCCCTCCCTTTTTATGATGAGTACATAACCATTGATACCAAATGAACTACTTAGGTTCCAAATATAATGATGTGAAGACCATATTTTGTGTATATGGGGTCTGATGTAGGTCAAATAAATTTTCCATTTTATTGATCCAAGTGAGTGGATCCTTGACATCTTGTGCAATTCCACTTTTGGAATAATTTGATTCATATTGTTATTGGATTTTTGATTGTTTTGGTTGGGATGACCCAAATGGAGTGGTGGAGTATTAATTGGTTGAAGATGAGCCATAAGAGTGGTCAATTTCACATTGATAGTTTTTAAATAAGTATTCACATCATAAATGTAACCTTTTACCTTAGTGATGTCCCATTTTATTGCATCAAGATCATCTTTCTTCACCATAATTTGCATATTTGATTAAAGTTGGTGAACCACCTTAGAAACCAAAGGATCTAAAATTCTAGATTATATGTCATCCTTGTGAGGTGTTTTTGGAGTGTCTTTCCCTTTATTATGACCATGAGTGTTGGGGAAAACCATGCATGAACCCTAGGATTGAGGTTTTTGGGCCTATAAAATTTATATTAGAATATTATATTATTGCATTCATCTCTCCAAGATGAATCCAATGACTACTAATTTGCATAAGGGTGTAAAAACATTTCTAGGATTATTTTGCAAAAAAGACAAAAAATAATATGGTGATGGAAAAATTAAATTATTCCAAATTCAAAAGTTATTTTTTTGATCCATCAGATCTCAAAATAATAACCACCCCAAATCCAAAAAAACACATTACAGAGTCTTACCCAAATCAACACTCTTAGGCCACTTGTATTGAAATTAATTTGATAATTCACACCAATGGAGTATGATATCACAAAAAT
>JARHVA010002098.1:1865000-1870000 GCA_037957365.1 Torreya grandis | reverse complement strand
GACACAATCATCCTATGTTGATGTTAGTGTTTGTGGCTCTAGAAGCATCCAATCTAGAATTTGATGACTATTCCATAACCATCTTCCAGTCTACTTCCTACCTATTCTATATCCATAACTACATTAGCATTAGAAGAAGCTAATTATATTAATTCTTTGTCATTTTTATAGCTAGCATAGTTATACTTACTATTTTTATCATAACTCAACATAAGAAATCTAGTGTATGTTTATATATGAGTTTAATACCCAATTGGCCTAATATAGATCTAATTATCACCCTTGTACTTATTCATTTATATATACCTCTTTAATGATTATCTAGGTAACCTCAACCTAGAAAATAACCATTTTAGGGTTAAACATTTGTTAAACTTGACACGACCAATATATAACTATTACTTAACATGGGGCCAATCTAAGGTCCATTTCTTATGCAACAATCCCAAAGTGAATAAAATAAAAAACGTTGATGCCAACAAGATTTTAAAATCACATGATTCATGGTCGGTGCTTATTTTTGGCATAACCATATTGATTACACAATAAATCATGTTGCTATGGAGTGGATTCATGGGAAAGGTTTAGAAATATATGATGATATTTAATTTTATAAGGTGGATCACATGATATTCTCATTATATTCCACCTATAAAATAGCTCATGTAAATACATGTTGTAAGAGGGAGAAGGATCTCTGTAATCTAAAAGGTATTCCCCTATCTAACAAGCAACTTGTAGATTACCTTCAATTTTCTAGATCTGTTATTTTTCTTTCTCTAGATTTTCCTTTATTATTTATTTTTCATTTTTTAAGGCTTTTTTTTGTTTCTTGAGTTCCCTAAACTCAAAACACACTTGATTCCATTTTTCTAGATAGTTATAATAAGTAATAATAATTTGATAGGATTGATCAACTGAAGGTTTAGAAGAAGATGAAGTTTGTAAAGAAAGCTATTGTTGAAGTATCAGGGTTTGTTGCTAATAATTTTGGAGTTGATGTTTTAACAATAGATTTTATTCTTCTAATTCAATTATATATATCCAAGAATTTACCGTTTCTTCATCATAATGAGTTACTTGTTCCTCAAGCCTATTTATTTTATTTATGTGATCCAAATCCTTACTTTTAAAACTATCTAATATTTGAATTAAATAAGAATTGAGTAAATCCTTACATTTTAGCTAAGACAAAAGATCAACAATATCTATAACTTGTTATTTGATGATGACATTAGCTTTAAACAACTCAAGGGTGAACTACAATTCTAGATCTTCAATGGAAATGGATAATTATTATTCTTTAGAGACCATAATACTTTTCACTTTTTCTAGTACTAGTATTATATTAATAATTGAATAATATGGAGAAGATTATACTTCTTGTACTAGAACTTATTCTATGAGTATATTTCCTTCCTTAATAGCTTCCTCAATAGAAGCTAATTTTATCGACTCAAGAATTTCTATTATGGTAGGTTCTTTTTGAAGTGTTGTTGTATCTTTTATTATTGGTGAATAAAAATAATTTGATCATTTAATACTATCAAGGGTTGTAAATACTTCTATCTCCTCATCATCTTATGCCAAGATTAATTTTTTACATCTTCTTTTAGTCTACACAAGGGAACTAGGCTCCTTCAAATATGTATCCTCGACTACTTATGATGCTTCAAACATTTTACGTGTCTATCTTATGATTATTTAAGTAATATATTTAGATTCAGGGTTTAGATGAGATTCTAAAACCCTAGGTCTTATTTTCCTTTTTGATGGAATCTACTAAGCAATCTATTCAATAACATGTGTTGTTTTTGATCTAGTCTATCTTATTTCACTACATGAAACCCTAAACCCAAAATAAGAATCTTCTTCTTTTGCCTTGGGTATTGGTATTTTTATAATAGCTTTTGGAAGAGATGTTAAAGGTTGAATGATTCAATATTTCTAAAAGTTTTTCTAGGCTGATTTACTTTATTGAAGGAAATGATATTGAATAATCAAATGGATAAGGCCATGATGACATGTTGGATATGAATTATTAGTGGCCAAAAATTTAATGGATCCATATAGGTACAGTGGTAAATTAACTATATGTTGAATCTATTATTTTCCATACTTGAGGTAAAGAATTATCCTCATAGCTTCACACCCCAAAACACTGCATTGACTTTCACTGGAGTAATATTTTGACATTTGGAAAGATATGAATCATTTGAGGGTTTTAGCTAATTCAAGTATTTTTTGGAGTTAGATGATTAATTGTCCAATGATATGGATCAATAGTATATTGCATTACTCATTTAGTAACTATTAACTCTTGTAGTGAGTTCATAGTTACTATTGGGTGGGTCCTTAGTCAGTAGACTATGTGAGTTCATAGTTACTAAATGAGTCTATAGCAGTAGACTATGTGAGTCTATAGCTATTGGACAAGTTTGTAGCTAACTCCAAAAAAGACTTGAATGAGCTAAAAAAAATTCAAATGAGTTCATATCTTTCTTAATGTCAAAATATTTCATATAGGTCTTCTTATAAGATCATCAAAAAAGATCCTTATTTTTTATAGACTATTGTATTATCTATATATACATAAAATAGGGAGACTAAACATGTAAAGAGTTATAATTAAATTATATAATTATTAACTAAGACTTTAGTTACATTAAATAAGATAAATCATCCATTTACTACACTAGGATTAGATACAATCCTAAGATCCTTGGATTATTCAATCCATAGGAGAGGTAATGGAAGGAAAATGAAGAAAATTGGTAGTAATAATGAGTCATATTTTGGACTCATCATTTCCCCTACACTTTACCTTTTTCAAGTCCCTTTTAAAAAATTAGTTTCTTCTTTTCCTCTCATAACTTTGAATTTTGTCTTGAAACATTGGCTAAGTCATATATATTGAATTCATCATCCCAAAATGATCATTTAGGGGATTATACTAAAATCATGATACATTTGCACCATCTATTTCTAGATCTAAAAGTGGTTATATGTTTGATGAATCCATCTATGCCATGGTGGAATAAGATTAAGAAGTGGTGGCCTTAATCTCATGCCTACCCAAATTTATTTTCCTCCTAAATTAATGACATCAACAATCATGTCATTTATGTCTTGTTCTCTTCATAAGATCCATCTTAAATTGGTTAGAGACATGAGCTCTCTTATCTTCAATGGAACTATTAATGTGTAACAATGCCTGACACTAACTATAAATACAACATAGTTTTGTTATATTATATATAGATCAAAAGAGATTTTACTATTATACAAAGACTACAAATAATAATCCTTGATGTTTTGATTTATCAAATAAATACGTCATGGAGTTAATCAATAGATTTTTTAAACTATAAAAAGTAGGTTTGATGCATATTCTATAGTTTTCAATTTTGTTACATACTCGTCATGTCTATATATCCAATCCATCTAATTTTTATAAGTGGAAAGAATAACTCTAAAATTAGACTTCTCCCATTATAGATTGGCCATAACTTATTATACTCTCCTAATATCTACATTACACAAATAAAATTAACATAATAAATCTTGTTACTATGGAGTGGATTCATGGGAAATGTTTAGAAATATATTATGATATTTAATGTTATAAGGTGTATCAAATGATATTCTCATTATATTCCACCTATAAAATTGTTCATGTAAATACACGTTATAGGAGGGAGAAGGATCTCTACAAGCTAGAAGGTATTCCCCTATCTAGACAAACATTTTGTAGATTACCTTCAAATTTTATAGATCTATTATTTTTCTTTCTCTACATTTTCCTTTATTGTCTATTTTTCTATTTTCTAAGGATTTTTTTTTTGTTTCTTGAGTTCCCTAAACTCAAAACACACTTGATTCCATTTGTCTAGATAGTTAGAATAAGGAATAATAATTTGATAGGCAAGTTATTTTTGAAGTGTTATTGTATCTTTTATTATTGGTGAATAAAAACATAGTGATCATTGAATAATATCAAGGGTTTTAAATACTTATATCTCCTCATCATCTTGTGTCAAGATTAATTTTTTACATCTTCTTTTAGTCTACATAGGGGAACTAGGCTCCTTCAAAGATGTATCGTCGGCTACTTATGATGCTTCAATTATTTTAGGTATCTATCTTATGATTATTTAAGGAATATATTTAGATTCAAGGTTTATATGAGATTGTGAAACCCTAGGTCTTAATTTCCTTTTTGATGGAATCTACTAATAAATCTATTCAATCACATGTGTTATTTTTGATCTAGTCTATCTTATTTCACTACATGAAACCCTAACCCTAGAAGAAGAAGCTTCTTCTTTTGCCTTGGGTATTGGTATTTTTTTAATATCTTTTGGAAGATACGATAAAGGTCGAATGATTTTATATTTCTAAAAGTTCTTCTAGGCTAATTTACTTTATTGAATGAAATGATATTGAATAATCAAATGTATAAGGCCATGATGACAAGTTGGATCTGACCTATTAGTGGCCAAAAATTAAATAGATCCATATAGGTATAGTGGTAAATTAAATATATGTTGAATATATTATTTTCCATGCTTGAGGTGAATAATTATCCTCATAGCTTCACACCCCAAAACACTGCATTGAGTTTCACACATGAAATATTTCATAACCCAAAAGGACACAAATTTCTAGGGTTTAGGTAGGGTTTCCCAGATGATACCTTTTTCCTTTTCTTGATGATTATATATATATTCTAAAATTAATATTTCATTACTATTAATTTGTGTAATCAACTAAAAAAAGAGTTATCCCAAGTATTTTCTTACTATCTTCATCAATCCCAAAAAATTTGTTGATGATTCTACTGGAGATTGGAATATTAATACCTCTAACTGTGGTAGAGTCTTATTTTAAATTTGAAATAAATTCATTAAAAAAAATTTCAAAATAACCTTAAATTTTTTATATAAATGGAATCCAACCATCTTACTCAAAAATATATATATAAATGTTATCATTTATCA
>JARHVA010002098.1:1850000-1860000 GCA_037957365.1 Torreya grandis | reverse complement strand
ATCTATTATTGAAACAATAACCTTGATGGAAATGTAATTATTTATAATTTATAAATCAACAGTAGTGGCTATATTATTTTACCATCCATGTCTTGAAATATGTAATTACATTATATATGTAGTTATGTTTTGTTGCATATGATGCTAGTGATCAATAACTAATAGATGGTGCATGTTTATTTTATGCTTAACATACTTAGTGTGTTATACTTGGGTCATTAATTATATTCTGATGTATAAATCTAATGAAAGAACATGTGGAATTAATTTTTTTTTTAAAAATTATATGTTATTCTAGCAAATCCCAGTGGGGATGTTACAGTGACTAGATAAAGATAATCACTAATAAGAACTTTATATAATTCAAACAAATCATTTATAATTTACCTATTCACCAAATATTATTCAAGATCGATCATAAGATTTAAAAAGTCTTAAAACCCTTGTTCTTTTTTACTTATTTCATTTTAATTTCATAATATAGTTATGATAAAATTAATTTAAAATATATTACCCTATTTTCAAGAAACTCAGGTCTATAAACTATATATAAATTATCTCAAATTATTGAAAACAAAGCACTATAATTAATTGACCACTCAGACCTATATTTTTCCCTTATTCAAATAGAAGGTTTATATCATTCTCAACTTTTTATAAGTATTAATTTTATCAAATTGACATTCAATTCAAATTCATTGCGAATTGTATAACATACAAACCCTTGTACATTTTATATATGTATTCAAACATTAAAAAATTTATCTATGCATCAGTTTAAATATATTAACATATATATCATTACAAGTTTGACTGTATCAACTTTCTGTATATAAATTATCATGTGCTAAAATATTTTTTACATGTTTTTATAAAGGTTCAAACCACATAAACAAAATAAAAGTCACATGATCTATATTTATATGTGTGTGTGAGATCTTGTAATTTAGATATATAATTTTGATGCTTATGTCCACTACTGGTATATGATATGGAATATATAAAAGATAATAATAGTCACCTCTCATAACACATATTTCTATATTATTAAAATAGAATTGGTATAGGAATTAACCACTCACTATGTCATTCTAGGATATTTGTTAACATTCTAAAAACTCATGGTGATTAAAAGAATATACAGTAATTAAGTATATTATTTAAAGTTATTCTTTGTGGTTAAAAGAATAAATTTAAGGAATGTACTTAATTATTTTATATTATTTTAATCACCATGAGTTTTTAGTATGTTAAGAACTATCCTAGAATGACATAGTGAGTGGTTAAGTCCTATACCAATTCTATTTTTATAATATATAAATATATGTTATGAGAGGTGACTATTATTATCTTTTAGATATTTTATAGCATATACCATATATATACTTAATACATTTAATATCCTTTATAATATACATGAAACATCCCTATTAGTGTAGGTTTTATGCACACCATAGCCATAATGAGTTAGCCTTTAACATTTTAGGATTTTAATGGAGGTAAACTCTATTATAGGGCATGAGTTAAAAGTATGTAGTTTATTTCAACATATTGATAGAATTTTTGGTAGGGCATGGAAGTTTTTGACAAGGTTTTTGGATGGAGATGTGGTTCCTAATAAGGGTAGTGAATCTTTATGTGAGTTAGATGGGTGGTTGGTTGCTAATCTAGAGTCAATAGATCTCAAAACAAACTTAGAAAAAGAGGGAAGGTTAGGTATAAAATAAAGATTATGTGTTTTTTAGGAACTACTCCCCTCATTGGTTTCTAAAAGGATAATTTCTCTTAGAATCTATGTCTATTTCTAGCAAGAGTTGTACACACACAGTCAAACACAACTAAGAAGTCTAATGAGATAAAGATGTAAGATATTCATAAGCCTTAGACAAAGGTTTATCTTTTTAGGGTAGCTATTACACACCCTTAATAAATACATTATGGCTTGATATAGTGAATTATCTGAGGTAGCTATTACACACACATATAAAACTACATCTAAGAAAGCACTCATACACAATCAGAATAATGAATCGATTTGAACTTGACTATCTTAACCAATATATTTACCAACCTTTAAACAACTATTTCACATCTATAGATTAGTATATCAATAAAAATAATCAATAATCCATTCATAACTTTTTCACACTAAAGATTATTGAAGCATACAACCAATAGAAATAATAACTAATTACACAAAAAATGGAAATAAAATACATAAACACATTCATTGATGATAAAAATTGATGTTGCTCCTATATTCAAAAATTATATGATAAAAATCCAAGTTATATTACAATTTTTTATATATACTTGGGGAAAGGGTCACCTCATCCTCCAAGTTCATGTAAGGTTGCTACATGTGCTAGTCAGAACATGAGTTCTAACTATGGTCTAAAATTGTATAAGAGTCTATTTGTAGTTAATTATTTTAAATTAGCCTTTGCCAAAGCTATGTATCATGTGCATGTAAAAAAAATATAGAGATAATTTTTGACAATTATAGCTTGAAGTGCATGCAAACTTTAGAATATGCACCATTTACCAGAACTACACATGCCTCATTTATAATTTGTGAGAACAACCTATTAATCTTTCAGATTATCCACCTTGAAATGGAACTATGATATGTGCATGAAGGACCAAAATCACTTTACTAATGTTTTAAAACTAGTGGCATTATTGTTTATCTATGACTAATCTAAATTATGTGTTTCATACTCACCCATGCCTTCTATAGAATTTGGATCTTCACTTTTATACCTATCATTTAGATTAAGACATGCATGTTCATAATATAGATTTAAATAGTGATACCCAATGTATATTGATAAATATAGATCAAGTGGCTAAATATCTAAGTATTCTACCCATAATGCCTTGCTAGCTTTTGAAATGTGACATGTGTCAACACCTGATTTAGTCCAAGATCTTTGAAAAGTTCATGTTTATATCACATTATCAATAATTATTTACTAGTTTAATGTAGTTTATTATATTTTAGTGCCTTGACTCATTGAATCATATGATATTAACACTTGTCACTCCCTATTTTTCTCTACTTTATGTGTGCCACTTGGTAGCTACTTGGGGCCTCTAAGCTCTATGAATTATCTCCTTGCTTCTTCCCATAGGTCATTGGATCTATGTAATGGGATCCCAAAATGGTGACACTTGTCACTCTCATAGATATTTGATATTTAAACTCATTCTCACATCATTTTATCAAATGGGCTTGAGTAGATGTGCACCGTAGGATTTTGATTTTAATCTAGATGGTTAATTTACAAGGTTAAATTTGATATTCATGTGACCATCAAATGAAATCCTCGTGATCATCAATGATGTCCATGCAACTATAATATTTAATTCCCTAAATTAGTCTATATCCAAGGTTAAATTGTATGTTCACATGACCATCGAATGACATCCTGATGACCATTAAATGACGTCCATGTGACTGTCAAATATAATCTCATCAATTTGACACATGTCATTTCTTCAATATTCCCTACTCCTGAAACATAAGTAAAAATTGACTTAGAATATAAAAAATATGATTTTGACCCTTGGATAATATCTTAAATTCATCTCAAAACATAATTAAAAAGTTTTCTAAGCAAGGGCCCCACTTGGCAATATGGTATTGGTCTTAGGGTAATTGTTGTAGGGGAATTGTCATAGGCTTTCTATGTGGGTGAATTGTTTCAAGATTTCTATGTAGGGACCCCAATTTCATTAGACAAAATTTTAGAGATATAAATTCCACAAGAATTTCATAGGGGGAATTATTTTAGACAAAATGTCCACAACAATTCTCTTGAAGACCTAGTTCTTTTGGATAAAATTTCCAAAGGAATGCTTTTAGGCATGGTCACAAAAGGGTCAAAGGTCATGATTCTTTAGAAAAAAAATTAAAATAATTTACTAAAGGAAAAAAGGCTTGAGAGAAAATTCTTGAAGGAATTAGCCGAAGGGCAAAAGGGCCTAGGACAAAAATTCCCAAAGGGTAAGTCTCAGAGGGAAAAGGGTCCAGGAAAAGAGTCTTGAAGGGTAAGTGGCCACTTAAAAAATCCTTAAGGTTCATTTTTAAAATGTCTAAATGGTCATTTTAGAGAGTTCAAAGGGCATGTTCCCTTGGGGAAATTGTTTTAGTCCTATTGCATCAAACAGATTTTTTGAAACAAAAAGTTTGAAGGAATTGGTCTAGGGAAAAAAGTCCCAAAAGGCTGGCTCATAGGAAAAAATTTCTTAATAAAAAAGTCCTAAGGGGCATGTTAAAAAGGGATGAAGGGTCTAATTCGTGGAAAAAAATCCCAAAGGGTCTAATTTATGGGGTACATCTTGATGGGAAAGGGGCCTTACAAAAGTCCCAAAGGGTACTTTAAAAAATTTTGAAGGGTCATTTAGAAAGTCTAAAGGAATATGTGTCCTTAAAAAAAATTTTGAAGGGTATGTTGGAGGCAAAGGGTCATCTAAAATGTCTCAAAAGAATTCCACTGGGAGAATTATTTTAGACAAAAATGTCTACAACAATTCTCCTTAAGACCCAATTCTCTTAGATAAAATGTCTAAAAGAATTCAATTAGCTTTTGTAAAGTGTCTCAAATGAAATTTATAAAGGAAAGGTTTAGAAAACCAAATGTGTGGGACAAATGTCCTGAAGGATAGGTGTGGAGGGGCTAAAGGGTGATTTCAAGAGGTTTGAAGGAATTCTGTCAAGCAAAATGGTTGCAACAAAAATGCCAAAGGACATGTTACACAAATTCTAAAGGGTAGGTTGGCAAGGAAAAAAGGGAATTTTAAAAGGTATGAAGGGAAATTTCAAAAATTTTAAGGGTACTTTAGAAATAGTTTGAAGGGTTTGCTTTGTAGGGAATTTGTCCATGATAAAAGTCTCAAAAGAAAAATGCTAAAGGAAAATCTCAAAAAGGCTGAAGGGAAAGTTACACAAATCCAAAAGGGTAGGTTCAAAGGGGAAAATTTTCAAATCTATTGGGAAAATTGTATCGATAATATTGTCTACAATAATAAGTCTGATTCAAGGAAATTATTTTGGTAGAATTATTACAAGGAAAATGTTGTAAAGAGCAAATTCTACAAGATAAAATGTTTGACATAGTTTCTCAAAGACCAATTCATGTGGAACAAAAGTTCTAAAGAGAAAATCCAAAAATAATAAGTCCCTAACAATTATCTTAAAGTAACAAACCTAATATAACAAAAAATTTAGTCTATGAAAACAACATACCGATGCCATCGTGGTAAATTATAAAAAGGACAAATCATGATCTTTTCCCAAAATTTGCATAAACATATAAAAGAGGGGGATCAAAATCAAGACAATAATATTAAAAAAAGTGGTTCCACATTTCCATATGGAAAAATGGGGGTATTGGGCACAACAATCCCCACACTATTATTATATGTTTGTAGCCTCTTAAAAGTACAACAAGATGTATAAATGAAAGATTATGTTTTGTTTATGAAATTTTGATCTCTAAAATTATTATTATTGGATGTTTGTAATTTATAAATGTGTACATGTAAATTAATTTGTAATATTGTTGTTTTCCATAGATGGTACTACATTTGAATTACTTATGAAAACTAGAAACATGCAATCTAAGTATAAATTATAACCAATATTAAGCTAATTATCAAGTTATTGAATGTATATTAAGTTATTCAATATTAATTATATTAATATGAATTAAGTATATTAAATTATTTAATATCATTTGTATAAAATATGGTCATAAAATATTGAGGGATATGACACTATGATTATATGTTTGCAGCCTCCTAAAAGTAAAATAAGATGTATAAATGAAAGATTTTGTTTTGTTTATGAGATATTTGATATATTAAATTATTATGACTGTTTGTTTGTAATTGATGAATGTTTACATGGAAATTAAAATATAATATTTTTATTTGTCATAAATGGTACTACATTTGAATTACTTATTAAAACTAGAAACATGCAGTCTAAGTATAAATTATACCTAGTTGGTATAAACTATACTTGTTTATGTTTATGTTTATTATCTATGTGATAAATAATATAGATGAGATTCATTAGATAGTTTGATGGGATTAAATGTATGTATTTTTTATTAATATTGTATTTATCATGTTTCATGCTTGCTAATAGGAAGTCATCTATATGAATTTGTTGGTTATATTTTATATTAACCAAATCTCACATCATTGGTACTAAATAAGTAGTGAGATAGATTTCACTATCTTACATAGCATCACCAATGTTAGATGAAGGTAATTTGATCAAGTGGTGCGTATGAATTTGACTAATCTTAAAGATCAATAACTATTTGAAAACTTTGGTTAAATTAATGTTTAGTTAAACATTGTCAATTTATATGTATGATTTACATATTTGTGCTATATCATGTTAGAATGTATTTCTTTATGGTACACATCATGTATTAGAAATATTTCAACACACAAGTACTAGTTTGTCTCTCTAGATTCCAACACCATCACTATCTACCCATTTAAGAAGGGAGGTCATTCCCTAATTAAGGGATTGTGTAAGGGATTGATGGTCTATGGTTGGTGTGGAAAAGTGCACAGATGATGCTCTCCCTCCCTACAATAGTATTTATTTTGAGACTATAATTGAGATTACCATAGATATTATAGTTCATGGGACTCATGCTCCATGGAGCCTTGTATCTTGTATTGTATTTATTATTATTGATGAAATTTAATTATTTACTCATTTGTGCATTGACAATAGTGGTTGTATTATTGTACCAACTATGGTTGGAATTTATGTAATTACTTTCTAGAATAAATGCAATTAATTTTTTCTTATTTATTTCATATGATGATAGTGATTATTAACCTGTAGATGTTACGTGTTTATTCAATGGTTAACATACATAATGTGTTATACTAGGGTCACTAATTAGATTCTCATGGTGAAATCTAATGAAATAATATGTAGGTATGTTAACATATGTTTTAAAACTATGGAACAATTCTAGGATTTAATTTTATGTGGGAAAAACATTTCTAAAAATGCTTAAAATCAAGTGATGGATCAATTAAAAATAGATAATGATGGTTTTTTATGATGTATGATTTACAAAGTAGTTGATTCCCAAAGATGTAAGAGGGACATAACATCCATAATGGTCTAGGGGATGTATGATTTATAAAATAGTTGATGCCCTAAGCCATATGAGGGACATATCAACCATGGATGCTATTAGGAGTACTTTCAAAGATCAAGTGATCTAATTCTTTCTAGGAAATGAATTCTATGATCAAGATAGGAAAACATTATCTAAGAATGCTCATAATCCTAGGTATAAAGGATTTAAAATAGAGAATGATTGTATTTTGAGATATAATAGAAAGATGTATGTACCAGATAGGAGGAATCTAAAGATCTCAGTACTAAAAAAACTACATAATGCCCCATATTCAAGATATCTAGGGGTAACCAAGTTCATGGAAGAGATTAGACCACTCTATTTTTGGAAGGGAATCAAGAAAGATGCAACAAACATTAGGTCACATTGTCTAGAATGTTAGCATGTGAAAGCTAAACATGTGCATCTAAATAGATTATTATATCCACATGATATACCAGAAAGGAAGTGGAAAGTGACTAGTATGGACTTTGTCCAAGGTTTACCATTGTCATGGAATAGGCATGACATGATCTTTGTTGTAGTTGACAAACTAACCAAAGTAGCTCATTTTATACCAGGTCATTTTATAGATGATGCACCTACTCTTGAGAGTAGATTTATCAAGGAAGTGTATCATTTACATGGATTTCTAGAGAAGATCATTTTGGATCATGATCTTAAGATGAATTCTAGGTTTTGGCTAACTATAAATTCATCTTTGGGTATGTAATTAAACTTCAACACTACATATCACCCATAAAATGATGGTCAAACTAAGTGAGTTAACTAGGTGTTAGAGTATCTCCTTCATACATATTGCATGGATTATAAATAGAAGTGGAAGGAGTATCTTAAATTTTTTGACTTTAATTATAATAACTCATATCAATCATCTTATAAGATGGCACTATTTGAAGCATTGTATGGAAGAAGTTGTAGGTCAAAAATCAATTGGGATAGGTTAGAAGACAAAGTAGTCTTTGGACTTGAGATGCTTTAAGAAATAGAATATCAAATTAGATCAACAAAGTAGAGATTGACAGAGGCCAATGATAGGAAGAAGAGTTGTGTTTATTTGAAGAGAATATCTAGGCAATTTTCATTATGTGATAAAGTGTTCTTGCAGGTTAAGCCATGAAAGAGCTCAATTAAATTTAGGAAGTCAGTGAAACTTTCATTGAGATATGTGGGACCCTTCAAAGTTTTAGAATTGTTTAATCCTGTAGTGTATAGTCTTGCATTGACACCATGCCTAGCTCTACTACATAATGTCTTCCATGTATCTTATCTTAAAAAGTATATAGTTGATCCTTAACATGTGTTGGATTAGAATATTTTGTAGGTTATAGATCCTAGGGTGGTCATGGTAGAACCAATTAGATTAATTAACACTTTCAAACTTTGTTTGCATAATAGAGAAGTGTCATAGTACAAGGTCTTGTGAGACCATTAATCTAAGGATAGTGATACTTGGGAGAACTATGATGAGTTCTATATTCTATTTACACATTTATTTGATTTATTTTATGATTCATACTATGTTATATTTCTGTTGAATAATGTTTTTAATTCATAACTAGTGTTTGAATAAGTGACATCAGGAGGATGACCAGATTTAGAGGGGAAAGATGTCACATCCTAATTTCTCACAAAGTTAATTTACCTGATTATCCATGGATTATTATGGTTGGTAAATTGATTAATTATTATTTAACTAAGCTATAAATCATATGTTATTATGGGATAGTTGTATGTTTCCTTGATTAGATGATTTAATTGTTATGAGTTATCTATATTATATATTCTTTACATTATGATCATGTTGATTAGTTGTTACAATAGTATTTTATGATATATATCATGATGTTACAGGCTAACTACCTTCTTGTCATGAATTAGATACAAGAAATATTCATCCCTTAGAGCATTATAAAGGGAGAGAATCATTGGAGAGGATGGCATAGATGGAGGCATTGAAGGATGGCATATGAATGACTAGAATCCATATACACACCATGATAGATAACACTCATTTTATGCATTTTTTGAATTATTAGATTCATTACATATTTGATGTTATCTGCATTGATTATATGGTTAGTTGTGATTTAGTTTAGTTTAATGATTATAAATATCTAATTTTATGTCATTACATTATCATTGTAGTATATTGACTGAGTGTATAATGCTACTTTTGATAATATCATGTTAATGACTCCATGATTATGGGTAATATTATTTTAGTGATTTGGTAAATCTATTTTTTTAGTATCTCTTTACTACTATCTATAGACTAACTGTAAATATCATTAGCTAGTTATTATTATGATATTCAGGAAATATCATTATTTAGATTAATGCCTTAATATATATAAGATAACTAAATACATTAGATAGTCAATATAAAATAGTAATAATAATGACTACATTTTTATAATACTATTATGTTTTGGTATAATAGTTGGTTGATTTACCATTTTAGTTAAAGGAATATCATTGACTTTAAATTAGTCAAATTGTTATTAAAGTCATGATGTTGATTAACTATACTAAGTTATTATAAAAATTGTATTAATATCATAATCTATCTTGTGAAGTTATTGTTGATATGTTGTTTTGGTTCTATTATTTGGTAGGATACTCCCTATTATTGCCCTCTCTTATTTATTATGGTTTTAGACCTTTTTTTTGTAGTTGGGGGTGGACCCCACTCATTAAAAAACAACTATTGTACTCATGTATTATATAGATTTTGAGCCTTTCTTTGTTATGCATTTCCTTATTTTATCTAGCTTGTGAGCCTTATTTTGTATTGGGTATGATCCCTTTCAAAA
>JARHVA010002098.1:1677500-1845000 GCA_037957365.1 Torreya grandis | reverse complement strand
TTATGATTTTAATTAGATGATAAGAGCCTATGGTAAATAACATTAATTTATATTTATCATATAAAAATTAAAATTTAAAATTATTTAGAAGATGCTCTACTATTCTCATTAAGTCTCTATTAAAGTAAGCCCCATTGGGGATGTTACAGTGTGGTATTAGAGCTGTGGCTCAAATTCTAAGATTCAATGAGTCCATTAATGTTTTTTTATCCTTATATTTATCAGAAAGGAGAGTGGTGGAAGATATATTATATGATTAAATTCCTTTGGATGTCAATAATAAAAACCCTCTATTTGATCTTAACCAATTTACCATTGAGCAAGCAACAATGTTGGATCATATTCTTGCATTTATGAATGAATCTAGGGACCGAATTATAGCCCTAAAATACAAAATTCATGGAAATGAGGAGGAATCCCATAAAAATGTACCTAAATATCATCCTAATAAGTAGTAAATCCATTAAGAGTAAGGTAATGAGTAAGTGCCTCAGGACATGAGAGAAAGTGTAGCTACAGAATTGGCTAGAGATATGAAAATGGTGAATCCACCTAAGTTTGATGGAACCATTATGGGAGATAGAGGTGAATCATGGATGAATAAGATGTAAAAGTATTTTGATATTATAAAATACTCTAAATTCACTAAATAAATTTTGTAAGCTTACCAGTTGGCTAGTGAAGCAACTATGTTGTGGGCTAAAAAAAATTAGAAATGAATCTCAACTCAACCACCACTACATGGGAGTAATTTTTGACATTATTAAAATAATGATGGCTTACATAGTTATATTTGGACCAAAATATCATAGATTTTTATAATATTAAGCAAGGATACCTATCATTGAATGAGTACTAGGAACAATTAACTAAAATTTTGAAGTATGTGCCTTAATATCAGGCAGATGAGAGGTTTAAAATTAGGAAGTTTATCATGATATTAAAACCCCAAATTGGTGGATGTTCATGGGCCATCTAAAATTTAGAATTTATAAACCAAATTTCAAAAAGAATAACTAGAAGCAGAGGAACAGAGACTCTAATAGCTAGTTTAAGAACTAGAATTCTAGATTCAACAATGGTGTAGGTAATAGAAAACTAGGTAATGGTTTTTGTTATAACTCAAACTTACACCTATGAGTGGGTGATTTAATCCCTTTCAACTTGATTTATTCACTGGGATTGACTCTAGGTTATGGGTGACCTCTAAGTGAGCCAAACCTCTAGATTAAAGGGCTAGTTCCCTTAGTTTGTCTATTAAAGTTCATCACCTAAACTACTAGCTAATTTAGATTAAAAGTAAGAGAGAAAACATAAATAAAATCTATCCTAATGATGTGATGCACCACTTATAACATGATCACTACCAACTAACTATAATGACACTTCAAACATAAGCCTACTATACACATGCACTAATCCAAATATGCATATTGCATTAGTATTTCTCATGGAGGTTTGTGAAGATAAGTTAAGTTAAGAGGACTAAACAAAATGTCATATAATAACACTAGTGTAGAGACAACTCATTAAACTCATGAAAACTACATTTTAACACTTCAATAGACCTACAATAGACTTTCAAATTTGAATATGGTTGTAAGCAAGGACAACAAGTTAAGAAAGATAAACTATCACTTAGCAAGATCAACTAAATTAACATACACATTGAAAAAAAAACATGGATAAGGTAAGACAAATCCTTATTTATTTCTCAAAGGCTAAAAATGAGCAAGGGTTTGCCATACTTAGGTGTAGGATACAAACCTAACCAAGAGTGGCTTGATATAGAACTATAGACAAGTGTCATGTGAGTTAAAATAATAATAGGAGTTATAGAACTATCTCAATAGGTTTCCAAAGCCATAAGTATCTCCTTTACATATTATCCAACTCTCCAAGTGGTGTGGGAGTTGAAAAGCTTATTTGACACCTTGAATAGCTTCTTGAAACTTATCTTCTTCTTGACATGTTGAAGGACAAGTGGAATTATTAATGGTCAAATTAGTTTCTCCTTCCTCTTGAATCTAATCTTGACACCTCTCAGATAACCCAAAAAAGTTCTCTTTGACACATCACCTCTTTCTCTTGCAAGGTGTCTAGAGGGGTCTTCATCTCCTTAGACTTATTTTGCACACAAGTGTCAAAACTTGGTTTTTTCTTCCATATCACATAAAAGCTTCATGTATGGCCTAATAATACCATATTGGACCTAAAAAAATCCATTTTGTGGCCTCAAACTATCCCCAATAGGTCATTCTCTACCAAAAGCCCCAGTTAGGACTTTTTGCTTGTAGCCTTAAAATATTATAAACCTCCTTGTGTATAGAAACATAAAGAGGGTCATGAGAATATAATGGAATATTATAGTACCCTCTATGTCTTTATAGCTCTAGCTTTAATTTAATGCTTTGAGAGTGAGTGGAGATGTCCTTTTCTACCCTTTCTCTCTCCTAACTAGGCCTCAATTAAGCCTCATTACCAAGAGAGAAAAAATTGATTCTATATGATCAAAACACGTGCCAAGCCCAGTGTGATTAACTTATAAAACATCCTCACCTACCTTTGTCCCAAATTTTAAGTTTTGGTTCACTATATGAACCTGTAAAATAGAAAAAAATAGTCTTTTTAACTCTAATCCATATAGTACTATACCAAACATTAGCATCAGAGGACGATAATGGGATTATTGAACATGTTTTGGGTTATTTTTAAGTCCATATCATCCATATGGAGGCATGAAATTTTATTTCTCTCTCACTTGGTCATTATAACCCTCTCAAGCAGCCTAAAAGTGGTTTGAACTCTTAACGATAGTTCATAAACCTTAGTACATGAAAAAACAACAAAAATGCATAAACTTAAATTAAAATAGTGTATTAAACTTCCCCTAGGATCCCAAGGTACCATGTGAATCCTCTTGACCATGCCAAGCAAATCAAGATAGCCTCTCAGCTAAAAACAAGTGTTTTATGAGGTCTGAGTAAGAGGAAGTCTATAGGTGCAAGATTTGAGTTGGATATGAGTTATAATGACCTTAATGATCTATATGGGGTTCTCCTTGACACATTATAATGTTCATCTTGCTACACTCCACTAAATTCCTTACATCCTTATTGATCTAGGCCTAGGGTTTGCAATCCAAACTGATTGTGTGACCCTAAATGCCTATTTTCACCTCTTTCATTCACTATCCAAGGTATAATACATCATGAAGTGTTTTTAAAATTAATTTCTAACAGTATTAGGGTTTTCCAAGTCCATATCAACTTCACTCCAATTGATCTTACCTTGATTGGCCATCATCTCATTATAATGCCTATAGACTTGTGTATGTGATTTTTTACTATGTAGGGGTCTGAATAGAGTTGAAATCATGTTTTTTTAGACTAATGGTGTGATGGAATAATTAATAACTTATCCAATCATATTTTTAATGTTCTACTTCCCATCAGATGCTACGATAGTCTCATAAACCTCTCCAAACAAGCAACTATTGAAATGAAAGAAGGAAACTTGTAGGTGATTGTGAAAGCTAGTTAAGAAGGAAGGATATTTAGTGTTTCTATTCACCTCAATAATAGAAATAAAGGACCATATATTCATTCATGATATGAAACTATATTTACATACTTACTCCCTCAAACAACAAGCTTTCTTGGTGAGGCAAGACTTTATGTGCAAGGATTGGGCCTGTACTAGGCTGATCAGGGATGTCAACTATTTATCACTTCTTGTTGAGTATGATTTTTCCTATGATGATACAATATTAATCACCATACAATCATATTAAATTACTTATCCTTTCTTAGTTCTCATATTGTCTCTAAACTTATTCATACAAACAACCTTTTCTAGCCTAGATAGGCAAATTTGTGCTTAGACTGTGTGTAAGTGATTGACCCCTATTTTAGAATTATTTGTGCTTAGGAATATTTTGGTATTCAATGAATTGAAACCATAAATAAAAATCTAAAATTAAAGCAATCACACATTACTATTCAATATTTTGAGAGACCTTAAGTCACTCAAATAGACCTACAATCATATTTATCTACTTACACATATGTGTTTGGAACTAGTATATAGTTTGGGGTATTCTAAGATCCTTTATTTCAAAATTGAATCCCATAAAATTATTTAATCTATTTATGGACTCAATAAATCATTAAAATCCCCTAAAAATCTCTATGTTTTCATCATTATCTCTATCTAAGATAACTTTTACAACCTGACTGACTGTAGGTGTTGTTTGAGAAGTCTTGACTATGCTTTAGGTCTTATTATGCATTAAAAAAATATTTAATATTTTTAAATGGACCTATAATTATATGTTTTGTGTCTTAATTCCCTTATATTGCCTTGAATTTCCAAACCTTCATCAATTTCACTATTAAGATAACTTTCCTTAGTTGGTTGTAGGTGGTGATTAGGGGTCTACTCATACATGTTTAAAGTTGACCTTTTGAAATAGGTCATGACACTTTATTAATGATTAAATCTTACCTATATCTCTCTCATAATTTATTACAAGTTCAATTATCACTTTCAAATAAACTTTTGACCCTATGTACCCTCTACTTCCACCTATAGTCCTATAGGTGACTATTTTAGGTAGTTTGATTATGTTTTCAAGAGTTAGGCCTCTCAAACTATGCTTAGATGTCTTAAAATGGCTAGTCAATTGAGAGATACTTATTATTTAATTTCAAACTCCATATCATCTTCAAGGAACTTCACCACCTCTATCATTATCTACCTACACATATGGACATATAGGTCTTTCTTAGGAACAATCTTACTAACAAGTTTTTTATCCACCACCTTCAGTGATTTCAAATGATTTAAAATCTCTCATTGATCCACTGACCTCTTCTTGGACCATTAACATGTAATTTCATGCCTGATATTAGCTTAAGAACACATTTACGTCATTAATTTTCTTGAGCCTATAGACTTACAAGCATGTAGATGAATGTTAGGTAACTTGTGTTTGAAACCTTGAAAAGTGCAACATGGATGACTACTAAGATTGAAAGGCTATTTTCACCATTGGATAAACACTTAATATGAATAAAAACTCTCAAGATCCTTGAAATACACATTCAAACTACTTCAAATCACCCAATTTCTATGTAGGCACAAAACACAATCCACAATTATGAATGGAGATTTGACTATCTCTTCAAACTTGTATAAAGTACTTGAATGATAAAGAATACATGAATGGATTGAGATATTATTGGATGACCATGAATAAACACTTAGATGAATTTGACCAATTGGAGAACTCAAAAACACAAAAAAAAACTATTAGACACTTGTAGACAATACATAAAAAAGAAATTGCTTGTCAAAGGACCATTCACACATGCAACCATGAATAATAAATGTGTGTGTGGAATATAAATACCTAACATAACTCACTCTAATTGATTTAAAGAAGCCATGAATTCATATTTTGTTATGGAGTTTCTCTAAACTCAACTTGTGGGGATTTGCTCCTTTAAAAAATGGTCTGGTCTCTTAGTAGTTATTCATAAATATAAGAGCACCAATCCAATAAAAAATTCAAAAAATTTAAATACCATAGGGGTATCAAAAATTTTCCAAAATTTCATCCCCCAAATCTACTTGTATGACCTATACCATCTTCTTAAAAATGGCATTCAATTTTTTGTGAATGGGATGATGGAAGAGAGATGTAGTTTTCTACAACTATGGAGCTCCAAAATTATTCCTAATATTTTTACTAACCTTTATAAGTCTAAAAGACATTATAAATATTTTTTCACTTGTACATGGCTTTAAGAGTCCATATAATGTTTTCTAACTCCTCAAACTAACATTAAAATTTTAATAAAGTGGCTTTTTTCTGACATGTTGATAGGTGTGGTAGTTAATTAACTACACAATGATATTTTTAAGGCATGTGGTATGGATTTTTAAGTTATGGAACTTTTAAAAACATAGATATTAGCTAAAATCACCCTTTTCACTCATTTTCACCACCTTGGAGTTAGCAAATGATCCTCAAACTTTCCAAAATTTCATGAAATGTTATGAAAAGATATCTAGGACATAAAATGACATTAATCAACCCCTAATCACCTATGACACAACTTTACTATGAATTATTTCCTCATGACACCCCTCGATCACTATATGACTAAAATATAAATTTACCTTAACTTCTCCAAACTAATCTTAAATAATCCTAACAAGGTTAACTGAAGGATTATATAGCCCATATAATCATCACATTAACACATGAAAATACCATGACAAGTTTGAATTTTGAGGGGTGGCCAAATTTGACTTGGGTTCAAACTTGATCAATAGTTTCAAGGGTGGTTTCAATGAAAACCAATAGTCTAATAGAAAGGGACCACTTGTAGGTGTTTCATTTATGGAGGTGACCATTTAGATCATGAGTGTACCTAAGCTAATTCAAGGAAAAAAGGTTTTGTTCATTAATAGGGAATGTTTCAGTAACATATTCATGCAGTAGGTTACAATCAACATGCCAAATTCCAAACTTCACCCATAGAATTGTTAGGCATTTTGTTAGAACATCTAATTTCCATTTTATACATACAGGGGATACAAAATGTTTTATCACTCATATAATACTAAATAGTCTATCTAGAAAAGTTGGAGTAATGGTAAGGGCATAATTAGTATAATATGGAAATAAGTCAAAGGTTAAAGTTGATAAGTGTTTAGTTGAAGATGAGATTAGGTTTCTCAAATTCACAATAATAGTGGATATTTATGAAGCACCACTAGGGTCATATGATGTGATCTTAGGAGTCAACTAGCTTTCAAAATATAAGTCCAAGGTTGACTACTACCTAAATAAGGTTGAGTGCCTAGATAGTTTTAGAAAGTAGACACAAATTCAGGGCAAGAAAAGGGAGTTGAGGCTTAGGTAGATTTCTATAATTCAATTGAATAAAGCTTTAGGAGAAGGATGCCAAGCATTTATCATGAAGATAAATGAAATAGAGGAATCTAAGGAACCATCAATTAAATATTATCCATTCCTTAGGAATTTCTATGATATGTTTCTAGAGGAATTTCTAGTATTACCTCTTAAACATGATTTTGATTTCTCTATTGATATCATACCTAGATCAAAACCATAGCCTAAAACACTATGTAGGATAACAACTACCAAATTGGTTGAATTGAAGGCTCAACTCCAAGAATTTTTGTTATAAGGGTTGATCAATCCAAGTATAGCACCATGGGGTGCACTAGTTTTCTTCATCAAGAAGTATGGTACTCTTTGCCTTTGTATTGATTATAGAATGTTGAATAAAGTGACTATCAAAAATAGGTATCCACTACCTCATATAGATCACCTTTTCAATCAAATTCAAGGGGAAATAGTCTTTTCTAAGATTGATCTTAGAGTAGGATGCCATCAATTGAGGATTAAAGTTAAGGATATTCCAAAGACAATATTTAAAACTCGATATGGGCACTATGAGTTTGCAATGTTACCATTTGGGTTGACAAATTGTCTGATAGCATTTATGAATCTCAAGGATAGTGTGTTCATAGATTATCTAGATCATTTCTTTTTAGTTTTTCTAGATTACATTCTTATATATTCTATGAATGAATAAGAGTATATTTAACATATGAAACTAGTTTTGTAATGGTTGTGGAAGCACAAGTTATATGGAAAACTATCCAAGTGTGCATTTTTCCAAAGGAAAGTGAAACATCTAGGACATATTAACTTAATGGATGGTATTTTAGTAGATACAATAAATTTAAGAGCCATTATGTAGTGGTTGACACCAAATAATGTCCACAAAGTAAGAAGTTTCATGGGATTAATGGGTTATTACAGGAAATTCATTCTAATTTTTTCTAAAATAGATAATCTAATTACCTCTCTACAATGGAATAATCAAATTTTTTTCTGGTTAGATAAGTGTGAATTAGCTTTTTAGGAACTTATAAGGAAGCTTACTTTAGCACCAGTACTAAGAGTTCATGATCCCAATGGTCAATTTTTAGTGATCATAGATGCATATTGGGATGGAATTGAAGGAGTATTTATGTAAGATGGTGCAGTGGTAGCCTATGAATTAATGAAGCTAAAAACTTATGAGGTGATTATGCCTTTCATGACTATAACTTGCAATAACTATTCATGATTTATAAGTTTGGAAGCATTATTTTTTGTAAAAATCATTTGAGCTTAACACTAACAACTTGGGACTCAAGTGCATCTCACCCAATCGAATATGAATGTTCATCAAAGATGCTAGTTAGAGTTTTTATTTGACTATGATTTCAATATCAACTATATCAAAGGCAAGAAGAATAGAGTAGTCAATGCACTAAGTCATAGGAGGTACATAACATCTATGGCTACTATCAAGAGTAATTTTAGAGATCAAGTGATTGAGTTATCTTCAAGAGATGAATTCTACAATCAGGTCAATAAAGAGTTATATGAGCATGCTCAGAATCCTAGGTATAAAGGACTCAAAATAGAGAATAATGGTCTTTTATGATATAATATAAGGATGTATGTACCAGATAGGGAGAATTTGAGGAGCATAGTTCTAAACAAACCACACAATAACCCATATTCATGACATCAAGGAGTAACCAAGATCATGGTAGAGCTTAGACCATGTTATTTCTAAAAGGGAATTAAGAAAGATGATCATTGTTTGAAATGTTATCGTGTGAAATTTGAACATGTGCATCTAACTAAATTATTATATCCACATGACATAACATAATGGAAGTAGTAGGTGATCAATATGGAATTTGTCCAAGGTTTAACATTGTCATGGAACATGCACGACATGATCTTGGTTGTAGTTAATAAACTAACCAAGGTAGCTCATTTTATACTAGGAAATTTTAGATATGATGCAGCTACTCTTGTGAAAATATTTGTAAATAAAGTGTATCGATTGCATAGATTTATAAAGAAGATCATTTTAGATCATGAGTTAAATATGATTTCTAGGTTTTGGTTAACTCTAAATTTAGCTTTGGGTATGAAAATAAACTTCAACACCACATATTATCCATAGACTAATGGTCAGACTAAGAGAGCAACTTTGTGTACACAACTAAACTTCAGCACCACATATCAACCATAGACTAATGGTCAAACTAAGTGAGTTAATCAGGTGTTAGAAGATATCCTTCACATGTATTAAATGGATCAACAATACAAGTGGTAGGAGTATCTTCCATTGAATGAGTTTTCCTACAATAACTCATACTAGTCTGATTTAAAGATGACATTATTTGAAGTGTTGTATGGAAGAAGGTACATGACACCAATTAGTTGGGATAGGTTGGAAGATAGAGTAGTCTTTGGAATTTAGATGCTTTCAAGAATGAAATATTAAGTTAGATAAATTAGAAATAATTGGTTGAGGCCAATCATAGGCAAAAGAGTTATGTTGATCTAAAGAGAATAACTAGGTAGTTTTCAGTAGGTGATAAAGTGTTCTTATGGATTAAGCCATGGAGGAGCTTAATTAAATTTGGGAAGTTAGTGAAAATTTCACCAATATATGTGGGACCCTTTGAATTTTTGGAAGTGGTCAATCATATATCCTATAGGCTTGCATTTCCACCATCCCTATCTCTATTATATAATGTATTCCTTGTATGTTATCTTAATGAGTATATAGTTGATCCTTCACATGTGTTGGATTGGAATGACTTGCAGGTCCTAGATCTTGGGGTGGTTATGGTAAAACCAATTAGATTGAATGACACTCACAAAATTTGTTTATGTAATAGAGAAGTGTCATAGTGAAAGGTCCTGTGGGACCAAAACTCTAAGGATAGTGCTACTTGGGAGAACTCTGGTGAGTTCTACATGCCATTTTCACATTTGTTTACTTGATTTGATGATTCATATTATGTTATTTTTTAGATAAACAATGTTTTTAATTTAGAACTAGTGTTTAAATAAGTGCCATTAGGATGATTACCAACTTTAGGGAGGAAGGATGTAGCATCCAAATCTTTCACTAAGCTAATTTACCTGATTATCAATGGATTATTATGGTTGGTAAACTAATTAATTACTATTTAACTAAGATATAAGTCATATTATATTATGAGAAAGTTTTATGTTACCTTAATTTAATTATTATATTGTTATGAGTTAGTTTTATTGTATATTCAATTATTATATTAGAACTTTAAAATAAGCAATATATAAAATCTCTAAATCTTTTAATATATATGGTTCACATCCTTAGAGCTAAAATGCCTTATTGTATGTTAAGTCCCACACCAACTACAGACCATTGATCCAATTCTCACTATAATCATATGAATCTTTGTAATATATTCATATGATTCTAAATTACCATAGTACTCACTATGTCAATTGAATGAATAGATGTACTTGAGCTCAAGACTAACAACTTAGGACTCATGTACATATTCACCCAACCAAATATGAATTATCATCAAAGGAACTAGTTAGAGTTCTTGTTTGATTATGATTTTGATATAAACTATATCAATGGAAAAACAAATAGAGTAGTTGATGCTCTAAACCATAGGAAGTGCATAGTGGCCATGGATACTATCAAGTGTAGTTTTAGAGATCAAGTTATTGAATTCTTTCTAAGAAATGAATTCTATGATCAGGTGAAGAAAGCATTATCTAATAATGATCATAATCCTAGGTATAAAGGATTTAAAATAGAGAATTATTGCCTTTTATGATACAATGGAAGGATATATGTAACAGATAGGGAGAATCTAAGGATCACAATGCTAAAAGAAATACATAAATCCCCATATTCATAATAACCAAGATTATGATAGAGCTTAGACCACTCTATTTATAAAATGGAATCAATAAAGATGCAACAAACTTTGTGTCATGTTGTCTGAGTATGTGAAAAATTCAAATATGCATCTAGTTAGATTTTATATCCACATGACATATTGGAATGGAAGTGAAAGGTGATCAATATGGAATTTTTCCAAGGTTTTCCATTTTCATGGACATGCCTAACATGATCTTGGTTGTAGTTGACAAACTAACCAAATTAGATCATTTTATACAAGACAATTTGTATGATGATGCACCTACTCTTGTGAAGAAATTTGTAAAGGAAGTGTATTATCTACATAGTTTTTTAGAGAAGATCATTTTGGATCATGATCCAAAGATGAATTTTAGGTTTTGGTTAACTCTAATTTATCTTTGGGTATGTAATAAACCTCATCACCACATATCACCCACAGACTAACTATTAGACTGAGTGAGCTAATCAGGTATTAAAGGATGTCCTTAGTATGTATTGCATGGATCAAAAATACAAGTGGGAGGAGTATCTTCTATTGGTTGAGTTTGCTTACAATAAAACATACCGATATGCTTTGAATATGGCATCATTTTAATCATTCTATGGAAGAAGGTGTAGGACACCAATTAGTTGGGACATGTTAGAAGATAGGGTAGTATTTTGACCTAAGATGCTTTTAGAAATGGAAGATCAAGTCAGATTAATTAGGCATAGATTTGTGGATTCCAATGATAAGTAAAAGAGTTATGCTAATTTTTAGAGAATAATTAGGTAATTTTTAGTAGGTGATAAAGTGTTCTTATGAGTTAAATTGTATAAGATCTCAATTAAATTTGACAAGTTAGCAAAATTTACATTGAGATATGTAAGACCCTTCAAATTTTTAGAAGTGGCCAATCCTATAGTGTATAGGCTTGCATTACCTCCAACCCTAGCTCTATTTCATAATGTCTTTAATGTATCTTATCTTAAAAATTATATATTTAATCCTTTACATGTACTGGATTGGAATGATTTGTAGGTTTTGGATCCTGGGGTGGTCATGGTAGAAGCAATCAGAGCAATTAACACTCACAAACTTTATTTGCATAATAGAGAAGTGCCACAGTGCAAGGTCTTATGGGACCAACACTCTGAGGATAATTCTACTTGGGCAAACTATGATGAATTTTATAGGCTATTTTCACATTTATTTGCTTGATTTAATGATTCATACCATGTTATTTTTCTATTGAATAATGACTTTAATTCATAAATAGTGTTTGAATAAGTGTCATCAAGATGATGAACAAATTTAGGGTGGATGATGTCACATATAGATTTCTCACTAACTAATTTACTTGATTATCCATGGATTATTATGGTTTGTAAATTGATTAATTACTATTTAACTAAGCTCCAAGTCATATGTTATTATGGGAAAGTTGTATGTTGCCTTGATTACATGATTTCATTATTATGATTTAGTTGTATTTTATAGTATTTACATTATGATCATGTTGATTAGTTGTTACATCAATATGTAATGATATACATCTTGATGTTATGGGATAACTACCTTTTTATCATGAATTGGTGCAAGAGAGATTTATCCCTCAAAGCATGATAGAGGGAGAGCATCATTAGAGATGATGACATAGAGGGAGTTATTGGGAATGATAGAGGAATGACTAGAACCCATGCACACACCATGATAGATAAGACTCATTATATGCATTATTTGAATTATTAGCTTTAGTACATCTTTGATGTTATTTGCTTTTAGATAATTGATTATATGTGTTAGTTATGATTTAGTTTAGTTTAATGTTTATAAGGATCTAATTTTTTGTGATTGCATTAAAACTATAGTAAATTTACTCAATTCATAATGTTACCTTTTATCATATCATGTTAATGAATCCATGATTATGGGTAATATTATTTTAATGATTTGGTAAATCTATTTACTTAGTATCTATTTACTAATATCTATAGACTAACCATAATGTATTTATAATGTTTTAAAACATTATCTGGTTATTATTATGATATTAAATAAATATCATTATTCATCTTAATGACTTGATATATATAAGATAACTAAAGACATTGGATAGTCTATATAAAGTAGTAATAATAATGACTACATAATTATAATACTATTATGTTTTGGTATAATAGTTGTTTGATCTACCATTTTAGTTAAAATAATATCATTGACTTTAAATTAGTGACATTAGTATTAAATTTATGATTTTGATTATCTATACTAATTTATTAACAAAATTATATTACTATCCTAAGCTATCCTATGAACTAAACCTAGTCAAATATTAGAATGCCTAGACTATGGGGACTTACGAAGTGTTAGTTATCATTGGCAATTATATTATTAGTGGAATTTTGTGATGTTGATATATGGGCATGTAAGTAGAAAATAAACATGTAGAAAATAAAGGATTAAAATAATGATTAATGAATTTTGGGTAAAGATCAAGAATTTTAGGGTTTCTTGTATGATTTAATTTAGGGTTAACCTAGTTAAGTAGATATATTTACAACTAATGGATTTTCTGCATGAATGGAATTTTTGGAAACTATGAGCTTTCTGATAGCAATTGCATGCATTGAATGAAAAAAGAAGGTTGAAAGAGAGAGGATAAAAATGGAGAAGGGCATGACATGAAATGAGGAATAAAAGGAAAGAGTAGAGAGAGAGAAGGGAGATGATTATTCTGGTTCAAGTAGTTTCATATGGACACCATTATAAGGTTGGTGATGTTATTTATTATTATTTAGATATATGAAATATGAGTATATAATTATCTTTAAGGTTTTTGTAAATGATTTGAATTTTTTTATTGATACAGGTTTGGCTCTATGGATGGATTGACCACCCACAGAACTAAACCTATATCCCCTAAATCCTGATGGAATGCAAATAATTTTTTTGTGTGTGTAACCAATAGGGCTGAATGGATTTAATAGTTGTGGTTGAAAAATGACCTAGATTAATAACTATAGGAATTTGGTAGAATATATATGATGATTTAATTATGTTTGGAAACCCATATTATATATACACACATTTAGATATATATCAAAATTCTAAGCATATATATCTAATACGCAAGACTAAGTGTATATTTTGAAATATTGAGGGTATAAATATGAAGTCTAAGATAATTTGATGAATGAACATATTGGTATAAAAATTATATGTATTTCTTGTTTTGAAGTTTGTTTAGAGTTTGATATACATATGAAAAGGACTATGTACACTTATTTTACAAAATTGTGAATATAATATAAACTATGTACATTTATCATTCAAAATAGTGAAAATATATATGTATGAAATGTGTATATTTGTCATTTAAAACCATGAAAATATGTATAAATACTATTTTAATATACTTACAATGTATAGTGTGAAAGCTAAGTTTATATATTAGTTATGTCTGGGTCAAGGGTTAAGATATAACTATCCTAGAATGACATGGTAAGTGGTTGAGTACTATACTAATTCTATATTCATAATATATTGTGTTATGAGAGACACTATAATTCTATTTCAGATATTCAATAGCATATACCAATAATGGATATTAGCATAAAAATAGGATATTTAAATTACTAGGATCTCACACTCATATATAAATATAGATCATGCAACTTATATTTTGTTTATGTGATTGGATATCTAGTTTGAACCTTTGTAGAAACCTGTAACAAAATTTTAATCACATGAGGTTTTATATAAATAAGTTGACAAAGTCAAACTTGTAATGATATATATGTTAATATATTTGAACTAATGCATACACTATTATAATGTCTAAATAGATATATAAATTGTACAAGGGTTTGTATGTTATATAGTTCATAATGAATTTGAATTAGATGTCAGTTTGATTTAATTGATACTTATAAGAACTCAAAAATAATATAAACATTCCATTTGAACAAGGGCATAATCTAGGTCTGAGTGGTTGATTGATTATAGTACTTTGTTTTAAACAATTCGAGATAATAGGTATGAGGGGTTTTAGGAATGTTGAAATCCTATGCTCAATCTTGAATATTGTTTTTTGAATAGGTAAATTATAAAAGGTTTATTTAAATCATATGAAGTTCTTATTATAAAATATAAAATTAATGTTAGTATGACAGAATGATATTTGTTTATGTGAAAAATTATAGTTATTTAGTATATATTGTGCATTTATAATAGTAAAGCGCATATATATATATGAAATATATCTATAGGAGGAACTTAGGTACTCATACACATATATAACATATATTTTTACATTGGGATGTGTACCTATAATTATATATTTTTTTTAAATGTTAATTTAGGTCATAAAATCTTGAGGGATTATACTCTATGATTATATGTTTGTAGCTTCCTAAATGTACAACAAGATGTTTAAATTGAAGATTAAGTTTCATGTGAGATAAGACTTTGTTTATGAGATATTTGATCTCTTAGATTATTATGACCAGCTATTTGTAATTGATAAATGTGTAAATAGAATTAAAATGTAATATTTTATTTTTTGTAGATGGTATTATATTTGAATTACTTATAAAAACTAGAAACATGCAATCTAAGTATAAATTATACCCTGTTGGTATAAACTATACTTGTTTATGTTTATTTTTATTATTTATGTGATAAATAATATAGTTGGGATTAATTGCATACATTTGATGGACTAAATGTATGTATTTTTTATTATTCCTTATATTTAGCATGTTTTATGCCTACTAATAGGAAGTAATCTATATGAATCTATTGGTTATATTTTATATTAACCAAATCTCATATTGCTAGTACTAAATAAGTAGTGAGATGGACTTCAATAGCTTACTTAGCATCACCAATGTCAAATGAAGGTAATCTGATCAAGTGGTGTGTATGAATTTGACTAATCCTAGAAATCAATAACTATGTGAAAACTTTGAGCAAAGTAATGTTTAGTTAAATATTATCAATTCATATGTATGATTTACATGTTTATGTAATATAATATTAAAATGTATTTATTTATGGTACACATGATGTTTTATAAATATTAGAGCACATAGAAACTAGCTTGTCTCTCTAGACTCTCACACTAATACTATCTAACCATCTGTCAAATGAGGGTTGTTCCCTAAGTGGGGGATTGTGCAAGGCACTTAAAAATATGAACATATGTATACTTTGTAATAATATTCACATAGTTATTGAGGGTATAAATATGGATTCTATGTTAATTTGATGAATGATTGGATTGATATAAAAATTCTATGTATTGCTTGTTTTGAAGTTCGTTTAGAGTTAGTATTTGACAGTTGTATGTTGCCTTGATTTCTTAATTTTATTTCTATGAGATATCTATATTGTTTATTAATTACATTATGATCATGTTGATTAGTTGTTACTATAGTATTTTATGATATATATCATGATGTTATGGGCTATCTACCTTCTTTTCATGAGTTTGTTGTAGGAAAGATTCATCCCTCATAGCATGACAGAGGGAGAGCATCATCATAGAGGATGGAATATATGGAGGTGTTGAGGAGAGATAGAGGAATTAATATAACCCATGCACATACCATTATAGATATCACTCATTATATACATTATTTAAAGTATTAGCTTTAGTATGTCTTTGATGTTATCTACATTTAGATAATTGACTAAATGTGTTATTATGATTTAGTTCAATTTAATGCGTATGAGGAACTAATTTTGTGTGATTGAATTATGGCTGTAGTATATTGACTAAGTGCATAATGATATTTTTGATCATATCATGTTAATGAATCCATGATTACAGGTAATATTATTTTAATAATTTGGTAAATTTATTTTTTTAGTATCTATTTACTATTGTCTATAGACTAACTTTGATGTGTTTATAATGTTTTAAAACATTATCTAATTATTATTATTATTATTATTATTATTATTATTATTATTATTATTATTAAATATTATTATTATTATTATTATGATATTTAGTAAATATCATTATTTAGATTAATGCCTTAATATATTTAAGATAACTAAAGACATTAGATAGTCTGTATAAAGTAGTAATAACAACGACTACATTGTTATAATATTATTATGTTTTAGTATAATAGTTGTTTGATTTACCATTACAGATAAAAGAATATCATTAAATTTAAATTAGTCACATTTTTATTAAATTCATGATTTTTATTATCTATACTAAGTTATTAACAAAATTTTATTACTATCCTAGGCTATCCTATGAACTATACCTAGTCAAATATCCAAATGCCTAGACTGTTGACTTGCAAAGTGTTAGTTATCATTGGTAATTATATTATTACTGGAATTTTATGAATTTGATATATGGGAATGTAATTAAAAAAGGAACATGCTAAAAATAAATTATTAAAATAATGATTAAATAATTTTGGGGAAAATCCAGTATTTTAGGGTTTCTTGTGTGAGTCAAACTAGGGTTAACCTAGTTAAGTGGAGAGATTTGCTAGAAATGGTTTTTTGAATGAACGGGATTTTTGGAAACTATGAGATTTATTATTGTATTTTCATTAATTTCATGAATAAGGAAGGCCAATGGAGAAAGGATAAGAAGGGAGAAGGATAAAGGCATGACATGACACATGGAAGAGAAGAAAAGAGCAGAGTGAAGGAAAGAGAACTATTATAGTTCAATTAGTTTCATTTGGATGAAATTATAAGGTTGGTGATGTTATTTAATTATTGTGTGGAAATAATAAAATTTGAGTGTTCATTTGTCTCTTTAGGTTGGGGAAATGATTTGTGTTTTATTATTGATATAGGTTTAACCCTATGCATGCATCAACCATACATAGAATTAAACACATATCCCCTAAATCCTTATGTAATGTAAACAAATTATGTGTGTGTAAATTATAGGGTTAAATGGATTTAATTATTTTTATGGGAAAATTCCCTAGCTTAAGAACAATATGAATTTGGAAGAATATATACAATGACTGAGTTTTGTTTGGAAACCCATATTATATATATATATATATATATATATATATATATATATATATATATATATATATATATATATATATATATATATATATATATATATATATATATATATTCTTAGTGTATATATCTAATACATAGGAATGTGTGTATATTTTGAATTATTGAGGGTAAAAATATGAATTATGAATTCTAGGGTAATTTAATGAATGAATGGATTGATATAAAAATTCTATGTATTTCTTATCTTGTAGTTCATTTAGAGTTTGATATTCATCCTAAGAGCTAAATTTATACTTACATAACTATAGTAAGTACAACTATAATATTTGACTAGGTTTAGTTCATAAGATAACTTATGATAGTAATATAATATTAATAATTTATAAAAGATAATCAACATCATGACTTTACATAACAATGTGACTAAATTAACATTTATTTACCTTCAAGGTGAAAATCATTATTCTATTTGAATTTAGTTTTCATGATGGTTTTGGCTCCGGAGACTACACGCACAAAGCCACATTTGAAATTGGATGTTGTGATTTGAGCGGCCGATGAGGCAGTGGCTGCCGTTACGAAGGAGGTTCTTCCTGATAATAGAGGAAGGAACCAGAATACCCGCATAGGGATTTCTGCTGCGGGGATTGAAGATACTACAGCTGTGTGTCCGGCCAACGTTCCTGGTTCAGGGCATGGACCAGGGGGGCAAACCTATGCAGATGTGGTGGCCTTCGAAGTAGATTTACATGATGCTCAGCCTCATACAACACCTGTACCTACCCGTGTATCGCTTGTAAGTGATTTAAAACCTATTAGGGTAACTCTAGACCCTGAATTAGTAGAAAATATCTTTCAAGAAGAAAAATGGTTTTCCTCTTGTGCTGCCATCTTTCATTTCCGTGGTTTCTGGCCCTCTTTTGTAGATCTATAGAACTGGATTGCTAAGAGTTGGCTGCATATCAAAGATGGTCAAATACATCCCTATGCCAGGGGTTTTTTTATAGTAATATTTCAAAGCCCTGAAGATAGGAAGTCTATTTTGTGCCACAATAATTTTTCTTGGCAGGGCAGATTTCCCCTAATGGCCAAACCTTGGCACAAGGATTTTAATCCTCTCTCGGAATCCTTTAACAAGATCCCTATATGGGTGTGGCTCCCTTATCTTCCGATACATTTGTGGTAGGAGGTGGTTTATAAAACCATTGGAAATGCTATAGGGGAGTTTCTTTATGAAGAAGACAGTAGTAAGAGCCACCATTTGACTTGTGCATGATTTCTAGTTGACCTGGATGTTTCAAAGGGCCTTCCTGAGGTCATTTGCATTGATTCCCCAAGGGGTTCTTGGACACAAATCTTGGATTATGAGGGGATTCCTTTTAGGTGTAGGAAGTGTCACCAGACGGGACATATTACTGCCCATTGTGGTGATGGGAAAAACAATCCCAGACATTCACCTTCTTGGTGGCCAAAGGATTTCTCTGAATATAGCATAGACAAACAACCTTTGGAGACAACAACAGATTCTGAGACCAAGAACGAGGAAAGGTTGCAAACTGACACGGAAGATGAAGAGGAATCACTGGAGAAATAATCAAATGTAGCCTATGAGGAGGCTGAAGTTAAAGATACAGCTGAGCCTGAGGAGGAGGTGGTGATCTCTTCCCCTATTTTGGAGGATCTTTCTAAGAGCCAGACTGTGTTAGACTGTCACAAGGAGTTCATGCCTTCTGGTGTCCACAGATCAGTGTCTTCTGAGGCATGGGTTGCTGAGGCAGCTAAGGTAGAAGATGGCTAGACAGCAGTCAGAAGAAAGAAGGCTAAGCCTTTGGTCCCTCCTCTAGAAATGAATCTTCGGTCATGCAAAAAGAAAAATCTGAATTTAAAAGATTCATCCAAAGTTCCTTTCTGCTGATTGGTTTTTTGGGGGCAGTAAACCAGTCATTTTTTCTTGGTTTGCTGGTTACGGATCTGGAAGTTTGCTAATCCATTTGGTTTTCTTTCAGTTCTATGTTTTGACAGCTATTTTTTCATGTTCTTATCTGTCGATAACAGGTCCCTGTAAAACCTGGTCTTGGTTCTTTTTTGTTATTAGGTTCTTGTGTTAACCTGGCTGTGCTTAAATGTATATCTTTCTTCTTGTTTAGGGTTTCGGGGTCCCTTCAAAACCTATTTTTAGCATAATCTAAAACAATGTGACTAAATTTAAAATCAATGTTTTTCTTTTAGCTATAATGGTAAATCAAACAACTATTATACCAAAACATAATTGTGATATAATAGCATAGTCATTGTTATTTCTAATTTATATAGACTATCCAATGTCTTTAGTTATCTTATATATATTAAGGCATTAATATAAATAATGATATTTCCTAAATATCTTAATAATAACTAGCTAATGTTCTAAGACATTATAAATACATTATGGTTAGTCTATAGACAACACTAAATAGATACTAAAAAAAAATTACCAAATCATTAAAACAATATTACCCATAATCATGGATTAATTAACATGATATTATAAAAAACAACATTATGCATTCGGTCAATGTACTATAACCACAATGCCATCACACAAAATTATATACTCATAAACATTAAATAGAACTAAATCATAATTAACACATATAGTAAATTATATAAATGTAGATAACATTTAAGATTTACTAAAACCAATAATTCAAACCATGCATATAATAAGTTCTTTTATCATGGTGTGTGTATGGGTTCTAGTCATTCCTCTATCATACCCTAACACCTCCATCTATGACATCCTCTCTGATGATGCTCTCCCTCCATCATTATCTAAGGATGAATATCATTATGATGTTACATGTGTATTTCTTATTCTATTAATCCTACACCATCTTGAATAAGGACTCATCAACAATGGTGCAGGTAACAAGAAACCAAACAATGGTTTCAAATAAGGTTTCAAGGGAAACCAATAGTCTGATAAGAAAGGATGACCTAGAGATTAATTTATTTTTGTTTGTGATCATATTTATTGTGAGTTTACCTAGGATAATTCAAGTAACAAAGGTTCTACTCTTTAGAGGGAATATTTTAGCAATGTATTCATGTAATAATTGACAATCGACAAGCCAAACTCCAAGATTCACCCATAGAACTATTAGGTATTTTGTTTGAACATCTAATTTCCATTTTGATAGATATAAGGGATAAAAAATGTTTTATCACTTCTATAACACTAAATAATTTATCTATAAAATTTAGAGCAATGGAAAATTCATGGTCAATACAATATGGGTACAAGTCAAAGGTCAAAGTTGACAAGTGTTTAGTTGAAGCTAAGATTAGGTTGCTTGAATTCACAATAATAGTGTATCTTTATGAAATGCCACTAGGGTCATATGATGTGATCTTAGGAGTCAATTGGATTGTAAATCATAAGGCAAAGGTTGATTTATACATAAAGAAGGTTGAGTGTCTAGATGATTTTGGAAACCAGACACAAATTTAGGGTGAGAAAAGGGAGTTGAGGCTTAGGTAGATTTTAAAATGTATTTGAAGAAGGCCCAAGGAAAAAGATACCAAGAATTTATCATTAAGATAAATGAAATGAAGGAATATAAGGAAACATTAATTAAAGATTATCCATTTGTTATAAATTTTTATGATGTGTTTCTAAAGGAATTGCTAGGATTGCCTCCCAAATGTGAGTTTGATTTATCTATTGATATCATACATGAATCAGAACCATATTCTAAATAAATATACAGGATGTAAACTATCAAATTAGCTAAATTTAAGACTCAACTCTATGAATTATTGTCAAAAGGATTGATCAGGCCAAGTGTGTCACCATGGAGTTCACCAGTTATCTTCATCAAGAAGGATGGTATTCTTCACCTTTGTATTGATTATAGAGTGTTGAATGAAGATTGTATCAAAATTAGGTATCTTCTACCTTGTATAGATGATATTTTTTATCAAATTTGAGGGGAGATGGTCTTTTATATATAAGAATGGAGAAGGAGAAGGGTATGACATGGCATGCAGAAGAGAAGAAAAGAGCATAGTAAAGGAAAGAAAACTATTCTAGTTCAAGAAGATTCATTTGTATGCCATTATAAGGTTGGTGATGTTATTTAATTATTGTGTGAAAATAAGAATATCTAAGTGTTTATTTATATCTTAGGGTTTGGGAAATGATTTGTGTTTTATTATTGATATAGGTTTAACCCTATGCATGGATCAGCCATACATAGAATTAAATCTATATCCTTTAAATCCATATGAAATGTAAACAAATTATGTGTGTGTAAATGATAGGGTTAAATGTATTTAATTATTTTTATGGGAAAATGCCATAGCTTAAGAACAATAGGACTTTGATAAAATATATACAATGACTAATTTTTGTCTAGAAACCCATATTATATATATAAATATATATATTCTTAGTATACATATATCTAATACATAGGAATGTGTGTATATTTTGAATTATTGAGGGTATAAATATGAACTATAGGTTAATTTAATGAATGAATGGATTGATATATAAATTCTTTGCATTGCTTATTTTGTAGTTCATTTAGAGTTTGATATTTATCCTGAGAGCTAAATTTATACTTACATGAGTAACTATAGTAAGTATAAATATAATATTTGACTAGGTTTAGTTCATAGGATAACTTATAACAGTAATATAATTCTATTAATAACTTATAAAAGATAATCAACATCATGACTTTACATAACAATGTGACTAAATTTAAAGTCGATGTTTTTCTTTTAGCTATAATGGTAAATCAAACAACTATTATACCAAAACATAATTGTAATATAATAGCATAGTCATTGTTATTTATACTTTATATAGAATATCCAATGTCTTTAGCTATCTTATATATATTAAGGCATTAATCCACATAATGATATTTCCTCAATATCATAATAATAACTAGCTAATGTTCTAAGACATTATAAATACATTATGGTTAGTATGTAGAAAACACTAAATAGATACTACAAAAAAAATTTACCAAATCATTAAAATAATATTACCCATAATCATGGATTAATTAATATGATATGATCAAAAAAAACTTTATGCATTAGATGTATAAAGAATAGATGATTTGATAGATTTATCAAAACAAATCATTTTCTGTCAAAAGATAGAAGACCAATGGAGAGATGAAGATGACAAAACTGAGCTGGAGGAAGGAAAATTCTTGGCTGAAGTTGGAAATAAATTAGAGGAGGGAGATTCTCTTTTTTCTCAGTCCAGGGAGATTCAGGCTGAGAATGATTTCCCTTTGAATGAGATTACTATTAATGATAATGGAGAAAACTTAAAGCATTTTCTAAACCTAAGAAAAGGGCTGATAAAAAAAACCATTACTAAGGGGGTAGAAACTAGAAGCAGCAAAAAAGACCAAAAAATGAAGGCGAAACATCTTGCTTCTACTTTGGATAAATCTGAAAAAGGAGATGAATAGAATTTAAAGGTGAAACTAGATGTTGGCTCTCCAAATAGACCAGGAAGAATATCCACTAAGAAAAATAGAGAGCTAGAAAGTATGCAGAATATTGCTGATGGCAGGCAGGCAACTATTCTGGATTTTACCCCTAAAAAATAGATAGAAAATCCTTATTTGGATTTTTAGGGGGCTAAATATAAAATGGATAATGATGTTGTCCTTGTATTACCTAATTTTGTTTCTACTTTTTAGTAGGTTTAAGGATTGCTTATCCTGGTGCTTGTAACTGCTCTATCTTTTTAAAATATGTTAAAGGGTTTCGGGGTCCCTTCAAAACCTGTTTTTACCTTAATTTAAAACTTTATGCATTCGGTAAATGTACTATAACCATAATGCAATCACACAAAATTATATACTCATAAAAATTAAATAAAACTAAATCATAACTAACACATATAATCAATTATCTAAACGTAGATAACATCAAATATGTACTAAAACTAATAATCAATCTATGCATATAATATGTGCTTCTATCATGGTGAGTGCATGGGTTCTAGTCATTCCTTTATCATACCCCAACACCTCCATCTATGACATATTCTCTGATGATGATCTCCCTCCATCATTATCTAAGGATGAATATCATTAGGATGTTACATGTGTATTTCTTATTATATTAATCCTACACCATCTTGCATAAGGACTCATCGATAATGGTGCAGGTAACAAGAAACCAAGCAATGGTTTCAAAGAAGGTTTCAAGGGAAACTAATAGTCTGACAAGAAAGGACTACTTGGAGGTTACTTTAGTTTGGTGGTAATCATTTTTATTGTGAGTGTACCTAGGATAAGTCAAGGAACAAAGGTTCTACTCTTTAGTAGGGAATATTTTAGTAATGTATTGATGCAATAATTGACAATCAACAAGCCAAAATCCAAGATTCACCCATTGAACTATTATGTATTTTATTTGAACTTAAAATTTCCATTTTGATAGATATAAGGGATAAAAAATGTTTTATCACTTCTAGAACACTAAATAATTTATATAGAAAAGTTAGAGTAATGGAAAATTCATGGTCTATACAATATGGGTACGAGTCAAATGTCAAAGTTGACAAGTGTTTAGTTAAAGCTAAGATTAGGTTGCTTGAACTCACAACAATAGTGTATCTTTATGAAATGCCACTAGGGTCATATGATGTGATCTTAGGAGTCAATTGTCTTTCAAATCATAAGGCAAAGGCTGATTTCTACCTAAAGAAGGTTGAGTGTCTAGATGATTTTGGAAACCAGACACAAATTTAGGGTGAGAAAAGGGAGTTGAGGCTTAGGTATATTTTTAAAATGTATTTGAATAAGGCCCAAGGAAATAGATACCAAGCATTTATCATCAAGATAAATGAAATGAAGGAATCTAACGAACCATTAATTGAAGATTATCCATTTGTTAGAAATTTTTATGATGTGTTTTTAAAGGAATTACTAAGATTGCCTCCCAAATGTGAGTTTGATTTATCTATTAATATCATACATGAATCAAAACCATATTATAAATAACTATACAAGATGCAAACTATAAAATTGCTTAAATTTGAGACTCAACTCTATGAATAATTGTCAAAAGGGTTGATCAGGCCAAGTGTGTCACCATGGACTTCACTAGTTATCTTCATCAAGAATAAGGATGGTATTCTTCACCTTTGTATTGATTATAGAGTGTTGAATAAAGATTTTATCAAAATTAGGTATCTTATACCTTTTATAGATGATATTTTTTATCAAATTATAGGGGAGACAATATTTTCTATATAAGAAGGGAGAAGGAGAAGGGTATGACATGGCATGCAAAAGAGAAGAAAGGAGCATAGTAAAGGAAAGAAAACTATTCTAGTTCAATCAAATTCGTTTGGATGCCATTATAAGGTTGGTGATGTTATTTAATAATTATGTGAAAATAAGAATATATGAGTGTTTATTTGTATCTTAGGGTTTGGGAAATGATTTATGTTTTATTATTGATACAGCTTTAACCCTATGGATGGATCGACAATCGACATAACTAAACCTATATCCCATAAATCTTTAAGGAATGTAAATAAATTATGTGTTTTTGTAACCGATAGGGTTGAATGGATTTAATTGTTGTGATGGATAAATTCCCTAGCTTAATAACTATAGGACTTTGGATGAATACATACGATGATTGAGTTTTGTTTGTAAACCCATATTATATATATATATATATACATACATTTATATATATATATATATATACACACACACACACACACACACACACACACAGTTAGATAAATATCAAAATTCTAAGCATATATATCTAATACACATGATTGTGTGTGTATTTTGAATTATTGAGGGTATAAATATGAAGTCTAAGTTAATTTGTTGAATGAACAGATTGATATAGAAATTTTGTGTGTTTCTTGTTTTGAAGTTTGTTTGGAGTTTAATATTCATCCTCAGAGCTAAATTCATATGAATAATTATAATAAGTATAACTATAATATTTGACCAGGTTTAGTTCATAGGATAACTTAGGATGGTAATACAATTTTATGAATAACTTATAAAATATAATCAACTTCATGAATTTACAAAACAATGTGACTCAATTTAAAGTCAATGTTTTTATTTTAACTGTAATGGTAAATCAAAAACTATTATACCAAAATATAATAGTATTATAATAGCATAGTTTTTATTACTAATTTATATAGACTATCCAATGTCTTTAGTTATCTTATATATATTAAGGCATTAAGCTGAATAATGATATTTATCGAATATCATAATAATAACTAGCTAATGTTCTAAAAAATTATAAATACATTATAGTTAGTCTATAGATAGTAGTAAATAGATACTAAACAAGCAAATTTACCAAATTGTTAAAATAATATTATCCAAAATCATGGATTCATTAACATGATATGATTAAAAGCAATATTATGTACTCAATCAATTTATTACAACCATAATGCAATCACACAAAATTATATCCTCATAAGCATTAAACTAAAATAAATCACAACACATATAATCAATTATCTAAATGTAGATAACATCAAATATGTACTAAAATTAATAATTCAAACTATACATATAATGAGTGTTATCTATCATGGTGTGTGCATGGGTTCTAGTAGTTCCTTTGTCATCCCCCAATACCTCCATCTACACCATCCTATCTAATGATTCTATCTATCCATAATTATCTAAGGATAAATATCATTTGGATGTTACATGTGTATTGTTTATTCTAGTAATCCTCCACCATCCTACATAGGGACTCATCAACAATGGTACAGGTAATAGAAAACCAAGGAGTGGTTTTAAAGAAGGTTTCAAGGGAAACCAATAGTCTGATAGGAAAGGACCACCTAGAGGTTACTTTATTTATATAGGTGACTATTTTTCTTGTGAGTGTACCCATGATAAGTCAAGGGAAAAAAGGTTCTACTCCTCAGCAAGGAATATTTTAGCAATGTATTCATGTAACAATTGATAATCGACAAGTTAAATTATAAGCTTCACCCATAAAACTATCAAGTATTTTGTTTGAACATCTAATTTATATTTTGATATATATTGAGGCTACATAATGTCTTATCAATCCAAGAATACTAAATAAGCTATCTAGAAAAGCTAGATTAATGGCAAATACATGGTCGGTATAATATGGGAATGAGTCAAAGGTCAAAGTTGACAAGTGTTTAGTTGAATATAAGATTAGGTTACCAAAATTCACAAAAATAGTGGATCTTTATGTATAACCACTAGGGTCATATGATATGATCCTAGGATTCAACTAGATTGCAAAGCATAAGGCTAAGGTTGAATGCTACCTAAAGAAGGTTGAGTGTATAGACAATTTTGAAAATCAAACACAAATTCAAGGAAAGAAAAGGGAGTTGAGGCTTAGGTAGATTTATATAATGCAACTAAATAAAGCTCAAGGAAAAGGATTCCAAGCATTTATTATCAATATAAATGAAATGGAGGAATCTAAAAAATAATAAATTGAAGATTATCCATTCTTTAGGAATTCTTATGATGTGTTTCTAGAGGAATTACTAGAATTACCTCCCAAATGTGAGATTGATTTATCTATTGATATCATACCTAGATCAGAACAATAGTCTAAGGCACTGTACAAGATACCAACCACTAAATTAGTTGAATTGAAGGCTCAACTTTAGGAATTATTATCAAAAGGGTTGATTAGGCTAAGTGTGTTACCATGAAGTTTGCTAGTTGTCTTCATCAAGAATAAGGATGGTATTCCTCACCTTTGTATTAATTATAAAATGTTGAATAAAGTGTCTATCAAAATTAGGTATCTTCTACCTTGAATAGATGATCTTTTCAATCAAATGCGAGGGCAAATGGTATTTTATAAGATTGATCTTAGAGTATGATATCATCAGCTAAGGATTAAAGACAAAGATATTCTAAATATAGCATTTAGGACTTGATATGGGTAATATGAGTTCATAGTGTTACCATTTAGGTTTGCAAATGCTCTAGTACGATTTACAAATCTCATAAATAGTGTGTTTAGAGATTATCTATATCATTTTGTTTTGGTTTTTCTAGATGACATTATTATATATTCTAAGGATGAAGAAGAGCATCTTCAACATCTAGAACTAGTTTTTCAATGGTTGCATAAGTACAAGTTGAATGTCAAATTATCCAAGTGTGCATTTTTCCAAAGGAAAGTACAATATTTGGAACATATTATCTCTGTGGAAGGTATTTAAATAGATATAGAAAAAATAAGATCCATTATGGAGTGGTCATTACCAAATAATGTCTATGAGGTAAGAATTTTCATGGGATTAGTGGGCTATTATAGGAAATTCATTCTAAATTTTTATAAAATAACCAATTTGATTACCTCTCCAAAAAAAAAGAATCAAAGTTTTATCTTATCAGATAAGTGTGAAGTATATTTTTAAGAACTCAAAAGGAGGATTACTTTAGTACAAGTACTAAGAGTCTTGATCTCAATGGTCAATTTTTTAGTGATCATAGATGCATCTAGGGATGGACTTGGAGGAGTCCTTATATAGGATGGTGTAGTGGTAGCTTATGAATTAAGGAAGTTGAAGCCTTATGAGGTGAAATATTCCCCTCATGACGTATAACTTGCATAAATTATTCATGATTTGAAATTTTAGAGGTGTTATTTGTTGGGAAAAACATTTAATCTCAAGATTGATAACTTAGGACTCAAGTACATCTTCACCCAACTGAATCTGAATGCTCATCAAAGGCATGGTTAGAGTTTTTGTCTAACTATGATTTTGATATCAAATATATCAAAGGCAATGAGAATAGAGTAGTCGATGATTAATGTCATAGAAAGTATATACCAATCATGGCTACTATCAGAATTACTTTTAAGGATCGAGTGTTTGAGTTTTCTCTAGGAGATGAATTATATTATTAGGTCAAAAAAGTGTTATCTAAGAATGTTCAAAATCTTAGATATATAGGATTCAAAATAGAGAATGATGGTATTTTATGATATAATGGAAGGATGTATGTATCATATTAGGAGAATTTGAGGAGCACAATGTTAAAGTAACTACACAATGCTCCATATTTAAGACATATATGAGTAACCAAGCTCATGATAGAGCTTATACCACTTTATTTATAGAAGGGAATCAAGAAAGATGTAGTGGACTTTCTGTCTTGTTGTCTAGAATGTCAACGTGTAAAAGTTGAACATGTGCATCCAACTAGATTATTGTATCTAAATGACATACTAGAATGGAAGTGGTAGGTGATAAATATGTAATTTATCCAAGTTTTACCATTATCATGGAACATGCATGACATTTTCTTGGTTGTAGTCGACAAAGTAACCAAAGTAGCTCATTTTATACCAGGCAATTTGATAGATGGTGCACCTAATATTGTGAAGATATTTTTAAATGAAGTGTATTGGTTGCATCAATTTCCAAATAATATCATTTCATATCATGATATAAATATGACTTATATGTTTTGGTTAATTGTAAATTCAGCTTTGGGTATGCAACTAAACTTCAACATCATATATCACCAATAGACTAATGGTTAGATTAAACAAGTTAATGAAGTACTAGAGGATCTCCTTCATATGTATTACATGGATTAAAAATACAAGTGGGAGAAGTATATTTCATTAGTTGAGTCTAATTAAAATAATTCATATTAATCAACTTTGAAGATGGTACCATTTAAAACATTGTATGGGAGAAGGTGTAGGACACCAATCAGTTGGGCAAGTTGGAAGATATAAAAGTCTTTAGACCTGAGATGTTTTTAGAAATAGAATATCAAGTTAGATTAATTAAGAAAATATTGGCCAATGTTAATGACAAGTAGAAGATATATGTTGATCTGAAGAGAACAACAAGGCAATTTTTAGTAGGTGATAAAGTGTTTTTATAGGTTAAGCCATTTAAGAACTTGAAATAATTTGGGAAGTTAGTGAAGATTTCACTAAGATATGTGGGACTCTTCAAATTTTTAGAAGTAGTCAAACCTATAGAATATAAGCTTGCATTTCAACTAGCCTTAGATATATTTCATAATGTATTCCATGTATCTTATCTTCAAAAGTATATATCTGATCCTTCACATGTGTTGGATTTGAATGCCTTGTAGGTTATGGATCCTAGGGTGGTCATGGTAGAACCAATCAGAGTAATTTACACTCAAACACTTCATTTGTATAATAGATAAGTGTCACATTTCAAGGTCTTGTAGGACTAATAGTCTAAGGATAGTCTTATTTGGGAGACCTGTGATGAGTTATACAATCTATTTCTATATTTATTTTCTTGATTTAATGATTATATTATATTATTTTTTTGTTGAATAATGTTTTTAATTCATAACTAGTTTTTGAATAAGTGTCTTTAGAATGATGACCAATTTTAGGGGGGAAAGATGTCACATACCGATTTATTACTAAGCTAATTTACCTAGTTATTTGTGGATTATTATAGTTGGTAAATTAATTATTTACTATTTTACTAAGCTTAAGTCATATGTTATTATGGGATAGTTGTATGTTTCTTTGATTTCATGATTTTATTATTATGAATTAGTTATATTGGATATTCTTTACATTATGATCATGTTGATTAGTTGTAAGATTTATTTCTATGAGTTAGCTATATTTTATATTATTTATATTATGAGTTAGCTTTATATTATCAGTTGCATACATTGTATGAAGAAGGAATGTCAATAGAAAAAGGATAAGAAGGAAGAAGGAGAAGGGAATGACATGACACAAGGAAGAGAATAAAGGAGTAGAATGAAAGAAAGATAACTATTTTGGTTTAAGTAGTTTTATTTGGATGAAATTATAAGGTTGGTGATGTCATTTAATTATTGTGTGTAAATAGGAAAATATAAGTGTTTATTTGTTTCTTAAGGTTTGGGAAATGATTTTTGTTTTATCTTTAATTCAGGTTTAACACTGTGGATGGCTTGCCCATCCACATAACTAAACCTATATCCCCTAAATCCTTATGTAATGTAAATAAATTATTTGTGTGTGTAACCAATAGGGTTAAATGGATTTAATTATTATGATGGAAAAATTCCCTAGCTTAAGAACTATAAAACTTTTGGTAGGATATATATGAAGATTGAGTTTTGTTTGTAAACCCGTATTATATATATATATATCAAAATTTTGAGCATATATATCTAATACATAGGATTGTGTATATATTTTAAATTATTGATAGTATAAATATGAATTTTAAGTTAATTTGATGAATGAATGGATTGATATATAAATTCTGGGTATTGCTTATTTAGAAGTTCATTTAGAGTTTGATATACATATGAAAAGGACTGTGTGCATTTGTTTTACAAAATAATGAGAATATATATGTGTGAACTATGTATATTTATCATTTAAAAATATGAACATATCTATAAGGACTATGTGAATATACTTATAAATTATAGTGAGTGGTTAAGTCCTATAACAATTTTGTTTTCATAATATAAAAATATGTGCTATGAGAGGTGAATGTTATTATCCTTTAGATATTTGATATCATATACTAGTAGTGGATATAAGCATCGAAATTGGATATCTAAATTACTGGGGTCTTACACACACACACACACATATATTATGAGACTTGTATTTTGTTTATATGATTGGATATATGGTTCAAACCCTTGTAGAAACCTATAATGAATCTTTTAGTTTTTATATACAAAAAGTCAACATAGTCAAAATTTTAATGATATGTGTGTGTGTGTGTGTGTGTGTGTGTGTGTCTATATATATATATATATATATATATATATATATATATATATATATATATATATATATATAGACACACACACACACACACACACACACACACACACACACACACATTTAAACTAATGCATAGACTATTATAAGGTCTAAATACATATATAAACTATACAAGGGTTTGTATGTTATATAGTTCATAATGAACTTGAATTGGATATCAATTTGATTTAATTGAAACTTAAAAAAATGGGAATAATATAAACCTCTAGTTTAAACAAGGGCAAAATATACGTCTAAGTGGTCAGTTGATTATAGTACTTTGTTTTTAATAATTTGGGATAATTTATATATATTTTAAAGACTTGAGTTTGGGGGAAATAGGGTTATATATTTTGAATGAATTTTATCATAACTATATTATGACTTTAAAATAAAATAGGTTTTGGGAATGTTGAAATCTTATGATCGATCTTGAATACTATTTTGTGAATAGGTAAATTATAAATGATTTATTTGAATCATATGCATTTCCTATTATAAAATATAAAATGACTATTATTATGACAAAATGGTATTTGTTTATGTGAATAATATAGTTATGCAGTATATATTATGTATGCATATTATAAAGGTGGATATATATATGAAATATATATGTATGAGAAACTTAGGTACTCATACTCATATATAACATATATTGGTACATTGGGATGCATGCCTATAATCATAGTTTATTTCATACTATTAAAATTAAGTCATAAAATATTCAAGGATAGGACACTATGATTATATGTTTGCATCCTCCTAAAAGTACAACAAGATGTGTAAATTAAAGTTTTTTTTTTAATTTATGAGATGTTTGATCTCTTAAATTATTATGACTGGCTACTTGTAAATGATAATTGTGTACATGGAAATTATACTGTAATATTTTTATTCACCATATATGGTACTACATTTGAATTACTTATGAAAATTTGAAGCATTCAATCTAAGTATAAATTATACCTAGTTGGTATATACTATCCTTGTTTATGTTTATGTTTATTATTTATGTGATAAATAATATAGATGAGATTCATTTCATATGTTTGATGGACTAAATGTATGTGTTTTTTATTATTCTAATATTTATCATGTTTTATACCTACTAATAAGAAGTAATCTATATGATTTTTTTGGTTATATTTTATATTAATCAAACCTCACATTGCTTGTACTAAACAAGTAGTGAGATGAAATTCACTAGCTTACTTAGCATCACTAATTCCAGATGAAACTAATCTGATCAAGTGGTGTGTATGAATTTTACTAATCTTAGATATCAATAACTATTTGAATCTTTTTTCAAAATTATTGTTTAGTTAAATATTATTAATTCATATGTATGATTTACATGTTTGTACGATGTCATGTTAGAACACATTTATTTATGGTATAGATCATGTATTAGAAATCTTGTAATACATAGGTACTAGATTATCTCTTTGGATTCTTGGACCATAACTATCTACCCATCCATGAGGGGAGTTCCATTCCCTTATTATATAATTGAACATGGGATCGATGGTCTATGGTTGCTATGGAAAAGCACGCAGATGATGCTCTGACTCCCCATAGTATTACTTATTTGGATACTATGCTTGAAATTACCATAGATACTAGAGTTTGTGAGATGGATGCTCTATGGAGACTTGTATTGTATCTATTAGTGAAACAATAATCTTAATGGAAATTTAATTATTACTCATTTAGACATCAACAATAACGGTTGTATTATTGTACCATCTATGGTTGGAAATATGTAATTACTTTCTATATGTAGTTATGTTTTCTTTCATATGATGTTAGTGATTAGTAACTAGTAGATGTTGCATGTTTATTTTATGGTTAACATACTTAGTGTTTATACTTGAGTGACTAACTATATTCTCATGGTGAAATCTACTAAAAGAATATGTGGAATTAAATCTAAATATATATATATATGTTATTCTAATAAATCCTAGTGACCCATTATAGTAATTTAAATACTTTATACATTATTTAGATTGTGCTATATTATTATCGTTAAGCCCTTATTATAATAAGACCCAGTGGGGATGTTATAGTGTGGTATTCGAGTTGTAGATTGAACTCTAGGAATTAATAAGCCACTAACATTTTCATATCCTTCTATTTACCAAAAATGAGAATGGTGTGAGATAGAGTATATAATGAGGATCCTTCAGATGTTAATAATAAAAACCCTCTATTTTATCTTAACTAGTTTACCACTAATCAAGAAACAAAGTTAGATCAGATTCTTACAACCATGAATGAATATAGGGATCAAATTATAGCCTTGGAATATGCAATTCATGGATATGAGGAGGAAACAAATTAGGATGTATATAAGGACTTTAGTTAAAATATTTTGGTATAATAATACCACTATTATTGATGTACAAATGAGTAATAATTACATTTCCATCAAGATTATTATTTGAATAATAGATACAATATAAGATACAAGGCTCCACATAATATGAGTACCGCTAACTCTTGTATCTATGGTAATCTCAAGTGTAGTCTCCAAATAATACTATTGTGGGAGGGAAATCATCATTTAAATGCTTTTCCATAGTAACCATAGACCATCAATCCCCCACACAATCCCCCAATCATTTAATGTCCCTCCCTTTATGGATGGGTAGATAGTGATGATGTAGGAATCTAGAGAGACAACTAGTACCTGTGTGATGTAATATTTCTAATACATGATGTGTACGATAAATAAGTATGTTCTAACATGATATTGCACAAACATGTAAATCATATATATTAATTTATAATGTTTAATTAAATGTTAATTTTATCAAAGTTTTCAAATATTATTGATCTCTAGGATCAGTCAAATTTATACACACCACTTGATCATATTACCTTCATCTGGCATCAGTGATTCTATGTAAGCTAGTGAAATTCATCTCACTACTTATTTAGTTCCATCAATGTGATATTTGGTTAATATTAAATATAAACAATAGATTCATATAGATTAATTCCTATTAGTAGGCATAAAAAATTTTAAAGACAAGAATAATAAAAAAAATACATACATTTAATCCATCAAACATATGAAATGAATCCCATCTATATTATTTATCACATAAATAGTAAACATAAACATAAACAAGTATTGTCTATACCAATTAGGTATAATTTATACTTAGACTGCATGTTTCCAATTTTCATAAGTAATTCAAATGTAGTACCATCTATGGAAAATAATAATATTACAGATTAATTTTCATGTACACATTGATCAATTACAAAAAGCCAATCAAAATAATTTAATAGATTAAATTTCATTAAAAAAAAACATAATCTTTCATTTATACATCTTGTTGTACTTTTAGGAAGATGCAAACATGTATTGATAGTATCCTATCCCTCAAGATTTTATGGCCTAATTTAACAGTCAACAAAAGATATAATTATAAGCACACATCTCAATGTACAAATATATGTTATATGTGTATGAGTACCTAAGTTCCTCATACAAATATATATATATATATATATATATATATATATATATATATGTATGTAATATATATATGTAATATATATTTATATGAGGAACTTAGGTACTCATACACATATAACATAAATTTGTACATTGATATGTGTGCTTATAATTATATCTTTTGTTAACTGTTAAATTAGGTCATAATTGTATGAGTACCTAATTTCCTCATACAAATATATATATATATATATATATATATATATATATATATGCACCTTTATAATATACATGTATAATATGTACTGCATAACTATATTTTTTCACATAAACAAATACCATTCTATCATACTAACATTAATTTTCTATTTTATAATAAAAACTTCATATGATTCAAAAAAAACCATTTATAATTTACCTATTTACAAAATAGTATTCAAGATCGATCATAGGATTGCAACATTCCTAAAACACATGTTTTTTTTACTTATTTCATTTTAAATTCATAATACATTTATGATAAAATTCATTCAAAATCTATTACCCTATTTTACCCAAAATTGGGTCTTTAAACTATATATAAATTATCCTAAATTATTGAAAATAAAGTACTATAATCAATCGACCACTCAAACCTATATTCTGTCCTTGTTAAAATTGGAGGTTTATATTATTCCTAAGTTTTTATAAGTATCAATTAGATCAAATCAATATCCAATTCAAATTAATTATTAATTTTATAACATACAAACCTTTGTATAATTTTTATATATATTTGGATCTTATAATAGTCTATGCATTAGTTCAAATATATTAACATATATCTCATTACAAGTTTAGATCTATTGACTTTTTGTACGCAAAAGCTCATGTGCTAAAATATTTGTTATAAGTTTCTAAAAAGGTTCAAAATAGATATCCAATCATACAAACAAAATACAGGTCGTATGATCTATATTTATATATGTGTAAGATCCCAATAATTTAGATATCCAATTTTGATGCTTATATCAACCACTAGTATATGTTATCAAATATCTAAAGGATAATAAAATTCACCTCTCATAACACATATTTCTATATTATGAAAACAAAATTGGTATAAGACTTAACTACTCACTATGTTATTCTAGGATAGTTCTATCTTATCCCTCGATCTAGTCATAACTAATATATACAAACTAAACTTTCAGAATATAATTTATAAGTATATTCACACAGTCCTTATACATATGTTCACAACTTTAAATTAAAAATATACACAGTTCATACATATATATTCTCACTATTTTGAATGATTAATATACACAGTTCATCTATATATATATATATATATATATATTCATGATTTTGTAAAACAAATGTACACAATAATTTTTATATGTATATTGAACTCTAAATGAACTTCAAAACAAGTAATACACAATTTTTTTATATCAATCTGTTCATTCATCAAATTAACTTAGACTTCCTATTTATACCCTCAATAGTTTAAAATATATAGACAATCTTATGTATTATATATATATATATATATAATATATATACATATATATATATATATGTATATATATATATATGTATATGTATATATATATATATATATATATGCATATATATATATATATATATATGCATATATATATATATATGTATATATATATATATGTGTGTGTGTATATATGTATATATATATATATATGTATATATATGTATGTATATATATATATATATATATATATATGGGTTTCCAAACAAAACTAAATCATCATATATATTCTACCAAAGTCTTATAGTTCTTAATCTAGGGCATTTTACCATCACAACAATTGAAATCCATTTAACCTTATCGGTTACACACACATAATTTGTTTGCATTCCATCAAGATTCAAGGGATATAGGTTTTCTTATGTGGATAGATTAGGATAGTAATATAATTTTGTTAATAACTTATAAAATATAATCAACATTAAGACTTTAGATAACAATGTGATAAAATTTAAAGTCAATGTTATTCTTTTAACTATAATGGTAAATCAACAACTACTATACCAAAACATAATGGTATTATAACAACTTAGTCATTATTATTACTACTTTATATAAATATCCAATGTATTTAGTTTTCTTATATATATTAAGGTGTTAAGTTGAATAATGATATTTCCTAAATATAATAATAATAACTAGTTAATGTTGTAAAACATTAAAAAGACATTCTATTTAGTCTATAAACATTAGTAAATAGACACTATTCATGTAGATTTTCTTTCTAAAAAATCATTAGTATTAAAAATCATGAATACGATAACTCAACATGATCAAAAACAAAATTATGCATTTAATATATGTATAAAAATGATACTATAATCACATAAAATTAGATCCTCATAAGTATTAAAATAAAATCAATCATAACTAACATAATTAATTATCTAAATGTAGATAAAATCAAAGACATACTAAATCTGTAGTCATATAAAATGCAAAAATTGGTAAATTGAGCATGGCTAATGACACCCAATCCTTAAGTCCCTCTTTCTTTCTCTCATGACCCTTTGAGGCTTACTTTCACTTATTTTTAGTCATTTGTGGCCTTCCAAACTTGACCTCAACTAAGCCAGGACCCTCTCTTCATGACTAATTCATCCCTCTAGGTCTCATCTACTCATAATAATAGTGCCAAAGTTGGACTATAGCATTGGACTCTAGGGTGTCCCCTTTTCAACAATCCTATCCATTCATAATTCAAACCTCAATTACCATTTTTCCCTAATTCCTCTTGTTCATTATATTATCCTAGTCTGGTTTCATTGAACCCATGACCAATAGATCCATATATAAACCCATTCAAAGATAATTTTGAAAGGGTTGGTAAATATAATTAAAGCAAGCAAGAATACAATCAAGACCACTCAAGCAATCTTCCCTATTCTCTGCATACAACTAGCCTATACATTTTCAAGCCAATTTAAGACCTTACACTAGTCCCTAGTCATGTCAAGCTTACCTAATTTTATAATTTATTACATTTCAATTCACTATTATACAAATCACTCTTAAATGGATAACTACATATGGATTGATACCTCCTCAAAGTATTGGTATATAGGCAACATGCCCATACATGGGGTGTGAAGCACATCTAATGCATCTTAAACACACTAACACCTTTCCCCATTTTCTAAAGTTTATTTCAATTTTATAGAAGATATAATTATATGAATAATAATCTCTATAGGGAGCTCTATTGATAATGAAGACCTAAAAATTGGTACACATGCTCACACTAAGTAGGCAAACAAAACCTAGAAATATTAAATCCTTAGGACAATAGCACTAGAGAAGGAATATAGCACTAGATTCCAAGGTGTCTAGATTTGGTGCTCTTATCCAATAAAAAAATGAAGTTTAGGGTCCTATTTTTGACAATTTCCCTATCTTTCATATAAATTTCTGGACCCTATCTTAGTCAAAATAGTCTGGAATAAGCTAAGTGTGATTTTTTCTCTCATTGTTATTTTTAAAAAAGGCCAAATTATAATTTAATTTAAAAAATTAGTATATTTAATTATGGATATTATTTACTAATTTATCCTACTCACACTTGTTTATTAAATAATAATAAAACTCCATTATTCCCAAAAATAAAAAATCATTTGGTGAACCCGACTTACTTTGAATTTCACATAAAAAACTTAAAAACCATAGGGTAAATTCCTAGTTGATTTTTCACATTAATTTTTGAAATTTTTTCTTAAATATTAATATTAAAAATTCATCTCAAATTTTAAAATATATTTATTTTAAACCCTAGTTGCATACACTAGGTCTCAATAATTATCTAACATTAATCAAATAATTTATTGATTTTTTGCTTGCACATATAAATCAGAAAGTTATCTCAAATTTTAAAATTTGGTATTAAATATTAAAATAAATTTATTTCAAAACCCTAGTTACATCAACTAGCTCCCAATAATTTTCTAATCATTTTCTAAATTTTTAGTTGCATATTAAAATCAGAAAATTGCTTCAAATTTCAAAAATTCATAGTAATTTTCAAAATTTTATTTTTTCTCAAAACCCTAGTTGCATTTATGGTCCCATTAAATCAAGCACTTTCCCATAAATTTTTGAATTTATTCTTGAATAATCAACTCAAAAATTCAATTTCAATTTCAAAAATTCATAGTATTTTGCAAATATATTTTTGGAAAATCCCTAGTTTCATGTAATAGCTCCTATTTTTGCTTCTTGAGGTATCACGTTACATGTTTGAGAGCTCCATATTCTTTCTATACATATTCCATTTCTTTGTTTAGATTAAATCAATTTAATATTTTCTACTATTATCCAAGTTGTTTTCCTTATGCCACCTAAGTTCCTTGCATCTCTTATTTCAAGATGAAATGCAAGACTTAGTGTTAATCATCCTGAATTCACCTAGATTCCTTCAATATGACAATACACCATGGATAAAAAAATAGATTAGGTTCCTATTATAAATTATACACATCCATATTACACAAATTTTCATTAGGATAACTCTAATAATGAGTAGTATGAAAATAATAATGATGATGTATACACCGATGCTCATGTTCCACCACATTGGATTATCGATCTACTTCCACCTATTATTTATATTGAATTTGTCCTCAAAAAATATTTAGAGAAATAATTAGGGAACAACCCTATGATCATACTCTTATCTTTAAATCTATCATGGAAATTTAAAAGGCTAAGCAAGTTGAGTCTTCCATTCCTTCAGAGTAACCAGTTGAAAATGACACTATGGGGACAACTATGTCTCAATAATCCCCTATAGTAGTCCAAACTTCTTTGATACCACCATCTACAACTAGTAAATCCCTATATCTTATTGTGGTATCCCTTGTGCAAGAGATAAGAACTCTTTAATCCAAGGTGCTACATCTTGATCAAGGTGCCACTAGACCTACATAGGCTTTGGATTCTTTTGCTCTTTTGCATACACCATTGGCATGTCACTTACCTCTACACCCTTAACTAAATGTGTTTTTAAACCTAAGCTTACTATATATGATGGAAAGCGTGATCTAAATACATATTTGAGAGATTTTCATGTAGCATGCTTGGATTATGTACCAAATAACTAGTTACTTAACAAGTTATTTCCACAGAGTCTAAAGAATTATGATTTAAAATGGTTTTATAATCTACCAAATTAGTCAATCAATCCATTGAATCCTTTAGTTGACATGTTCCTAACACACTTTAGTATTAACATTGGTGATAAGGTTTCATATGCTCAAATTACTCAATAGAAATAATGACCAAATGAGGACCTCACAGCATATTTTCTTCGGTATAAAACCATCTTGGCTAAGATGACTAGCCCCATGGTAGAACAGGATTTGTAGGACCTTTTCAAATAGAGTCTTCTACTATCACTTCATGAATCAATCATGTTCAAAAGATTCTCTTCCTTCACTAAATTGTGTCACACATCAAAGGAAAGAGAAGTTAAACTAATTTAAATGAAAAAACTAAAGTACACTAATACATCAGACACAACTAATAATAGTAATAGAAAAGTCCCATATAAGGTCAAGTTCAATGATACTAAAGGGTATGATTAACCTACAGTTAATGTGGCTTCAAAGCCTCCTCAGTGAGTATTTTTATTAGTACCCCCTTGACATATTTTCCACATCTTCCAATTCCTCCAACTAGGGTTTTATAATAAATTGTGTGTTGTAATATCATATCTCTCCCTCTTATTCAAGAGGTTGAACCAACAAAGTCTCTTTCAAAGGGATATGATCATTAGGAATTTTATGACTACCACAGGGTACTAGGCCATGTGACAAATAGATGCATTAGTTTAAATCATAAGATACATGACCTAATAGATTCAAACACTATTAATATTGGCACTTCAATTGAGCCTCTACTAAAAAATCAAACACAGGATAAAACATTGAAAATATTCTCAGATCCATTTTCACAACATTTCAAATAGGATATAGGGGACACATTATGGGTTCATCATGCATATCATGCACATCCACCACCACATACATGCAGGGCACCTTCAGTTGAGTTACATCCTTTGAGCAACATGATCAGTGTATATAATTCTAGATTTCTAACTACACCTTCTATCTCGTTCTTAGGGTAGGAGATCATCGAGGATGAATTAGATTATCATTCACTCTTTATCAAAGCTCACATTCATAATTAGCCTATTTTTAGTGTGCTTATTATCAATGGTTCTAGTCCTAACATGTGCACCTGGACACAACTACAACATTTGGGTTATTTAGAGCAAGATATCACTTTGATAAACACAATTATTAGTGGTTTGAATGGGAATATATAGAGTTCATTGGGTGAGATAGTACTTCCACTATAGGTTGGTCCTACACATATGGCCACAACATTCACTATAGTTCCTAGTGTAGGAGTTTTTGATATGTTACTTGGTTGATCATGGATTCAAAAACTTAGAGCAATACCTTCTATAGTTCATAGATACATGAAATTCATTCAAACTAATCAAGTTGTTATAGTTAATGGAATTCCATATGAGTTACCACTCCCCACTTTAGATCCATCTACCACTTTACATTCACCAATTTTAGTTTTGCCACTAGTTTCAATTTTGCCTTGAGTTTTAGTTTTTCCACCAATTTTAGCTTCTCCTTTAGTTTTAGTTCCTCTTCCACTTCAGATTTAGACACAATTGAGGCATCCATCACTAGTATAAATAGTTTATACACCTCCATAATTTTAGGATTCTAGATAGCTTCCATCTATAGTATTCACACCCAAGGCAGTCTCATTGAGATCTCATGCATGTACACATATAACACATGTTAAGAGATCTTCTCCTAATTCTATATGGGTCCCTAAGAACTCTATAGTTGCATCAACTTATTAGAGTTGCAGAGGGACCCCACAATTAGTTTTTACTTCATATATTTTAGAGAATCTATAACATATATATCTTTTAAATCCATATCCACAACATTTCCATCATGCTTCATGATCATGCATGATTCCATTCCTTGATATAGGATACCATGATAGGGAGTCTCACATGAGACTCATCAGTTAGTATCATTTCAACTCAATAATGCCTGTACATAGTTTATTATGCTTTATTGTATATAGTTCAAATATTTCAAAAATCCAAAAACAATCAAATATAACAAAACACCACAAAAACATTTTGATTGTATGCATCATCCTTGCTTTATACTTCTACTACTATGATTGGACTTACATATGTTATTTCATTCTATTTTATGTCAATTTATCTATATTACCATGCTTCACTCGATCTTCTTTGAGTATGTGCAATGGCATCTAGCTACTTGATTATTTCACTCTACCCATTGAGGGGGCATCCTACTTCTACATTCATGACACACATCAATATACATACACACTAGGGGCATATTATATATGGCTACACCATCCAAGTTATGTCATTCATACACTACACACTCTAAGTTATCATGTTGATGTACATTACTTACTAGATTACACAGATTACTATATTAAAATTTTACTAGTATATAAAACTTGTGTATCTTTTATCATACACCTAGTCTTGTACTAAACATGTATTTCATACTTTCAATCTTGATTTGATTAGTTAGATGTGATTTTATCTTTCTATTTATTACATGCTTTCTCTTCTTGCTTAGTGTAGCTTATTGTTTTATATTTCCAATTCCTACTTTTCTCTTATATGTGCCCTAGGACATTTACCAATGTCTTTTTCTTATATTCATGTGTGTACCTTAGGACATTTTCCAGTGTCCTTTGCTTTACTCTTATATGAGCCTATCGCCCTTATGCCAACATTACTTGTTTCACTTGTATGTGTATGTGGCATTTGAGCATGCATTATATGCTTGCTTTCTAGATTAAGTGATATGTGCCCATGTCCTTTATTTACATGGACCCTTGGTCACCCTTGTATACTTCTTACTTCTTGATTTGTGTGCCTATTTTCTTGATTGAATTTTTTATTATTGCAATGCCATGATACTTATTATACATTTTTCTATCCTCTTAGATGCCATGATGGACATCATGCTCCATGCCTCCAACTAATAAGTAAGAAACTATGAACTAAATTTTTTAGTTTTAATTCAATCCTAGTACATTTCACATGATACTACATTGTTAAATCTATGTAGGCATACCCCTATTGATCTAATAATCTCTCAAATCAAACCATGTTATATTTTGAGATATCTTGTTGATTATCATTGTCATATCATGTATATTTCTAACTAAACACACTTATGGATATTTTTATTCTAAGGGTAGTCATTTTAGGGTACATATTCCTACCCTCAAAATAGGGGAAATAAATAGGGGTTTTTTCTATAGAGATTAGAGCTCTTATCAGTCAAAAATTATAGTTTCAGAATAACCAAAATAGAAACTAGTCATCAATCTACTTAGAACAGACCCGGTAGACAATCAAGATTCCAAAATAGTGATCAGTGTTAGCCTAATACAATAGTGCCAAATCTAGACTACAATGTCAAATACCAAGGTGTTCATTTTTGGTTCTCATCCAAATTGTAGAGAAACTAGGTTTTCCAAAAGTCGGTAGAAAGATAGGTTCAACTATAGTTTTACACAATAAGACCAATTTAGATCAAGAATTTTTAGTATAGTTTTCTCAAAGAATCTAGATATAGAGGGAATCATGCACAACATGATTGGTTCTCACTTCCTATTTTAGATGTGGTAGTTGGTATAACTTTCAAATCAAAATCCATGTTTTAGACACTAGTGATTAGGGGTAGATTGCACATCACTTTTACTTCTTTTCTTTCAATTTTTAGCATTACCCAAACATTCTCAGCAATTACATGTCTTATTCCATCTGTAGGTGGTTGACATCATTTTTGAGTGGCTTTCATACAAGCGTAATCTCTATATTTTATAAGTTGGCCAACATTGGCCTAGTTTCCAACACACATTCAGCTATCCATGCCACATTTTTATATTTAAAAAGCATTTAAGGGCTTTATAATCCATATCAAATGACATACACATTCATACATACTAGTATCAATTATTCAATTCACTTCATAGGGAAATTATGGATCCAAAGGGTTAGCCTTTGTATTCTTGATCCACACATTCAAAGGGATGAGACACATAGTCTAAACACTAATTAGTACATTCATGATCATCTAGATTCACTTAGTATCATAATGGAGACAAAGGGATAACCTTTACATTCTTGAGACACTTTTTGGGGAATTGAGCACTCAACTCCATTCATGATATAAATTTTGTTACAACATCATTTAACACATCCAACATTATTCATCCTTACTCAGTATCACAACAAGTTTTGTATTGGTTTATGTACTTGGTGAGGTTTATTCATTCCTTTCCTTTCCTCTATCTTACCTAGATTTATAAAATCTTGTTTTATATTGAATATAATAAGAACTAATCTACTCTTTGTTTTCCTTTAGTATATTTTCACTTACACAACATCCTCTCTATTCACTATCCAACATTACTCAGTATCACAAGCTTCATGGGCTTCACATTTGCAAGTAAGTTTAGGTATGATTTCTATTTTCCTTTATCCTAGTATTTTGTAGAATAAGGGCAGGGGAAATGTAGTCATATAAAATACAAAAAATGGTAACTTGAGCATGTATAATGACACCCAATACTCAAGTCCCTCTTGCTTTCTCTCATGAACCTCTTAGACTTACTTTCATTGATTCCAAGTCATATGTGGCCTTTCAAACATGACCCCAGATGAGTTAAGACCCTCTCTTCAAGACTAATCCATCCCCCTAGGTCTTTTCTACTCAGGATAATAGTTCCAAAGTTGGAATATAGCACTGGACCCTAGGGTGTCCCCTTTTTATCACTCCTATCCAATCATAGTTTGATCCTAGATTACCATTTTTCCCTGATTCCTCTTATTCATTGTGTCAGCTTAGTTTGGTTTCAGCTAACCCATGACTAATATATCTATATATAAACACATTAAAAGTTCATTTGTAAAGGGTTGAAAAATATTATTCAAACAAGCAAGAATACAAGTGAGACCACTTAAGCAATATTCCCTATTCTCTGTATACAGCTAGCCTATACACTTTCAAGCCAATTCAAGACCTTACACTAGTCCCTAGTCATCTCAAGCTTAACTAGTCTTATCATTTCTTGTATTTTAATTCACTATTATATAAAACACTCTTAAATGGATAAATACATATGGCTTGATCCCTGATCAAAGTATTGATATGTAGGCAACGTACCCACACACGGGGTGTGAAGCATGTCTACCACATCTTACACACACTAACCCCTTTCTTGATTTTCTAAAGTTTCTTTCAATTGCATAGAAGATACAATTATATTAATAATCATCTCTATAAGGATATATATTAATAATGAGGACCTAAAAATTGGTGCATGGGCTCACACTAAGTAGGTGAATAAAACCCAAAAAGATTAAATCCTTAGGATAATAGTGTTAGAGAAGGACTATAGTACCAGAGCACATGGTGTCCATTTTTTATGCTCCTATCTAATCAAAAAATGAATTCCAAGTTCATATTTGTGATAGTGTCTTAGTCTTGCATACAAATTTATAAATCATGTCTCAATTAGAATAGTCTAGAATAAGCTAAGTTTGGATTTTTCTCTCTCATTGATAGTTTTAGGAAAGGTCAAATTGTAATTTAATTTCACAAATAAGTAGATTTAACCTACTTATAAATATTTATTAAATAGGAATAGAACTCTATTATTCCCAAAAATAACAAATCAAAAGTTAATAATTCAAATAATCCATATTATGACCCATATTTATCATGGTGTGTACATGGGTTCTAGATATTCATCTATCATCCCCCAACACCTCCATCTATGTCATCCTCTCTAATAATTTTCTCTCCATCATGATCTGAGGGATGTATCTCTCCTACATCCAACTCATGACAAGAAGGTAGTTAGCCTGTAACATCATGATATATATCATAAAATACTATTGTAACAACTAATCAACATGATCACAATGTAAATAATATATAATACAACTAATTCATAGTAATAAAATCATGAAATCAAAGCAACATACAATTATTCCATAACAACATATGACTTACAACTTAGTTAAATAGCAATTAATAAATTTATCAACCATAATAATCAATGGATAATTAGGTAAATTATCTTAGTGAGAAATCAAAATGTGACATCCTTCCTTCCAAAGTTGGTCATCTTTCAATGAAACTTATTCAAACACTAGTTATAAATTAAAAACTTTATTTATAAAAAAAACACATAGTATGAATCATCAAATAAAACAAAAAAATGTGTAAATAGCCTATAGAACTCATCATAGTTCTCCCAAGTATCACTATCCTTAGAGTATTGGTCCCACAAGGCCTTTCACTATGACACTTCTCTATTATGAAAATAAAGTTTTCAAGTTAAAATTACTTTGATTGGTTCTACCATGACTACCATAAGATACAAAACCTACAAAGTATTCTAGTCCAACACATGGGAAGGATCAACTATATACTTCTTAAGATAAGATACATGGAAGAGATTATGAAATAGAGCTAAAGCTAGTGGAAATGCAAGCCCATACACTATAGGATGGACCACTTACAAAAAATTGAAGGGTCCCTATTATGGCATAAAATTTCACCTAGTGAGAGAGTTATAAAATTTCACCTTGGGATCAACCCTAGGGTGTGGGTATCCTATGATGGGGTTAAACCTCCAGAGAAGGCTAGTTCCTCTTGGTAGATCATGTAAACTACTAATTTTTCTTGGGAAAGGGGTAGAATGGATTCATAAAAGATAAAATAATATAAAGGGTGATGCATAAAATTAACAAACACTCTTATCACTCCAAAATAAGAACAAGGGTGCCTCAAATATCTCTCACTCACACAATCTCTTACACTAGTTGGTTTTACATAAGTGATTCCAAGTAAGGCATCCTAGACAAGGGTAAAACATAGAATAATGGTAAAAATCACACTAAAACCCCACATATGATTGAAATAACACAAACTAAGACATGGAAACACCTTAAACCACCTACAAAAAGGCAATAAAGAGAGGGAAAAACCAAGGAAGAAGACCTCTTCACAAGGCAGTCATGCAAAAACTATCTAGAACATAAAGTGCAGTCAAAGAGATAGGTAAAATAAATGATATTATTGATTATAAGTCTATTTTTTACAAATTTTGATAGGTTTTTTTATTTTTCAAATGAAATTATATCTTAAAATGAGAAGAAAATGAGAGATTATAGAAGAAGAGAAGAGAAAGAGGAGGAAAAAGTTTTCAATATTAAATAAATGCACTTTTAAGCCCATGATATATAGAAGGGAGAGTTTTATGCCTTCCTTTATCTCTTTTTTCTCCTTGAGACTCACCATTACTTGCACTTTAATCTCTTTTTGACCTCAAAAGGCCTCTTTTTTCTCCTATTGGCCTAGAAAAGACTCTTAAGGTCTAAAACCTTGATGACTTGAGTGATGTCATAATCCACTACATGGATAAATTATTAAACTTATATAATATCCTTGAATTCCTTATTTTCCTTGATAATCCTTTCAACTCCCTCAACTTGCCCACTTGCCTTCTACACCACATATCCAATTTGGACTTCTAGAAGCCTCTAGCAACTTTATGAAGGCTTGTCACTTTAATAACTAATTCTTGGTATACCTTGAGGGTTTAGTTTAATGTCATATTTTATTATCATTTTTTGATCCTTAAACATTCAATAACACCATGAAACCTACAACTATGAGTTTTGCTTCACCTTGGCCCATAAGAGGCCTCTTGAGGAGCTAGACCAATCATGATATCCTGTTTTGAACCTGTAAAGAACTAAGGTAATACACATGTGTTTTCAAGGTTATTTATCATGTATTTGATGCTTAATTAACTATTTATGGTATTTTAAAAATCTACAATTCCTTTGGACTCTATTAATGGAGGTCTTTAAGCTTAAACCTTTCTTCATTGGTTTCCTAGAACTCCCATTTAGGGTCATCTTGACACCATGGTAGCCATTTTGGGACCTGTAGAAGACTTATATACCTCCAAAACATTCATATAAGGATTAAAATAAATTTTTATTCCTCATTAAATACCTACATCAATGGTGAAAACCTCTAATAGACCTCTATACATCACAAACTCATTAGAAACCTTAGGTTCTTCACCCTTTAACTCAAAAAATCACCCTATAAACCATTAATAAGGGTCCATAGTTCCATATAAAAATTATTTTGGGTTAATTATACCTCCAAAAAAAATATAATCTCTTAATTCCAAGTATAACTCTTAAAAATGCAATCTTTGTGCTCTCTAAGCTAATATGGTTGCCTAGAAGTGATTTTATGTACACAAAGCCAATTTTGGATTATTTTTCATTATATAATGATTAATTCAGACATATAAATTATTTTTAAACACTATTAAATCATTTTTTTCTTGTTAAATACCTATAATTCTCATTTCCAACTCTATGTATGAGTAAGCAAGTGAGAATCCTTGAAATGCTTCTTTAGCAGACTTGTAATTTGATATTTTATCTATCATAAAGTATATTATTATAATTAAAACACTTTTAAAAATTAAATTACATCAAATAGTACTTACATGTAAAATTTTAAGTCATTTCATTGAGTAGAACTCAAGATATGCATCTTTTGGGGTTGCCTCAACTTGCCTTGTCTCATTTCTGAACATGTGTAGCTCAAATTTTTACCATCTTATTTAATTTTATGAGGTACCAAGACTTAATTATTACTATAAGGTACCAAAAAAACTATTAAAATCATATTTTTCCATTTTAAACCATAAAAACCATCCAAAATCACCAATCTAGATGTGTAACACACTCAAAAATTGAGAACCACAGAACCTAGAGAGCAAGAATTGGGCATATGTTGAGATTTATGAGGTATAAATATCTAATTATTAAATTTAAGGAAACATAAATTTTTTAAAATGATTATATAGCATCATCAAATCCTTTAAAACTCTCAAAAACACTTTTTTCTAATTGTCCCCACTTGCATGCTAAGACCTTGAAACTTGAAATTTTAAACTTCTCCACTTTTTACCAAAAAAATTAATAAATTTAGGTTTATAAAGTTAATATATGACAAATAAAATCTCACACCACAATTTTTTTCATAAAATAACTCAAAAAATGAAATTCATCTCCAAAAACAAAGTTGTGAGGGTTTAAGAAGGGTTTTACTCCTTAATGATTGTTCATAAAGTTGTAGGCATATATATTTTGATAAATGAATGAAATAAATTGAATAAAACCCAATTAAAATTAACCAAAAATATCATATTATAATTTATCCCCTCAATAATGTATGAATAAAGTAAAAACTCACTTCGAACTTGTAGTTACAGGCTTGGCCAAGAGTGTAATTTTGAGCCAAAAACCAAAATTCATTTTTAAAAGTATTTAAGACCTTATTAAATGTTTGAAACACATTTATAATTCTTATAATATCTAAATACATGGATATATAGTCTCAATAATGGTCAAAACCTCCTAGACCACCTGTAGGTGGTGATAGGGGCCTTAAGGCTTGAGATAGGTTTCTTGCTCTTCACATTTATTGAGGCCTCTAATGGTAATTATAACTAATGAAGACTCTTGGGATTATTTATTTATTTATTTTTCCCTTTATACCCATATATCATAGAAACTATCCTTTAATTAACCTTGGAATATCTACAATTTTCTAGGCATGAAGGTGTGCATAGTGGTCTGAAGCTAGTTTAGGCTCCTCAAGATCCTTTTGGCTTCCCTCGGTGATACCAAGATGTCATTTGGATCCTTACCAGCATTAATTATAAATTTTATGGATATTAAGATACTTTTAACCCACTTATGAAAGACATTTAGACATGTAACTTTTATTAAACTCCATTAATGGAGGCTGCCAAAAAACCCTCTTGAGTATGGTGATTCATTTATCATATTTTTCCTTTACACATAATTTATATAAGGTTAATTTAAAATTTAAATGTATATAACATGAATTCCATGACCTTAAACCATGAATTTGTGTTACACTTTTTTCTTATACGCTTGTAGGTGGTAATTTTCTCTCAATTTAAGGCTTAAATCTTTGCACTCAAAGCCTCAAATATTTATTTGACCATAAATAATAAATATATATTACTTTTATGGAATTTTTTTAAATCATAATTTGACTTGTGACAACTCTCATTTTCACCTTAATTTCTCTATAACACCTCGTTTCATGTTCGAGGCTCATACAAGCTCTTGTCTCCTTGTAATCCTAAAACATGTAAAGCTCCTTGTTAGGATCAATCTAGAGGTGATGTCAATATAAAAAACATATTTTTTAGTACCCATTTGGCCATTACTCTTGTGTGCACCATTTCATCATTAAAACCTAAGGTAAACATGTTTACTCCACCCTTCTCTCTTTCCAATTAGGCCTTTTTTAGGCTTGTGAGCTCCAAGACTAAATTCTAGGATTTTTGAGCTCCAAAAAATGGGAAAAATCCTAAAACTTATTGATTAAATTTTTTGGGGTTATTTTTATTTGACATTCCAAATTTTAAGGTCTGAGTCTTTGTGCTCATGTGCAAACTAAGAAATGCTTAAACACTAGGTATGGTAAATGCATAGGCCTGAAAGGGAGATGAACTAGAGAAACTCTAATAATACCTTGGAAACTATTGGATATGGTATGTGATGATGTATGGAACTTTATAAAACCATAAAAACCTCCCATATACTTTTAAGGTAGTGTAACTAGGCATAAACCTTATTGAAGGCCCTCTTTTATGCTTGGCCATCATAGGTAAGGGCCTGATTTATATTTATGATGATATTCACAACTATAATTGATGGAATAAACCTTGTGAAGGATATTAGATACACCTTATATGATTTAAAAATACAATCAAGTTGATTAAATGAGCAAAACCCACAAAAGCCTATTCAATCATGTCTCTAAGAAGGCCAAAACTACATCTTTCTTCACTCAAACATCTCTCCTCCACTCCAAATGACTTTAAATGGTCTTATACATGTTTTAAGGGGTTAAATTATCCAAAATATGGTGTATTAAGATAAAAATCATTTTAATTCTTCAAAAATCCCAAATTTCACTTTAAAATTTCTATTTGAGGGCTCTTAAAGTCATCTAATGCACTTTTGGTGTATTTTGGGCAATTTGGCTCCATAAGACTCCATTTTTTACTTTATGAAATATTTTATTGGGTAATAATATTGTATTATCTTTCATGAATGGCATTACATGCTCAAAAATCTTGGTCCAAACTAGTTATATCCTTCACTAAGAGCCCAAAAACCCATTTCTATGCCTTTACTTTCAAGTTTCCAAATTTACCTTAAACCTTGCTAAAGTTTTTCAAAAGAGTGAAAGGACACTGATGTATTCCAATAAAATGTTCTCTCTCTATAATTTGATCACCCAATACAATAGGTTCCTAATATATTTCACAACACCATGCCAAGACCCTCTAGGATAGTACATTATATCATCAAGTCATGACTAGAAAGAGACTAGTCATCAAGTTAAAACAAGTCACTTAATGGCTTAGGAGAATGGTAAAGTCCACTTAGGCAAAATTTTTTTATAGACCAATTTTGGATAATATTTATGGAGACCTCCTAGGATTTCATTCCTATCTATACAAAAGATTAGTTTCCTTAGTCTATCTATTGGGCTTATGGAGTCACAAAAATCCTCTTCAACTAAGAACAAGGATGCCAACCTATGAAAGAAACTCTCAAAATAAAAAGAACCAAAAGAAACAAAAAAACAATGTTATCAAATCACATAGAGAATGGAAACACATAACATAATAGAATTTTCATTAAGCACTTAGGGGAGAACAACATCTAATATAATATACACAATAGTTGTAAACTACTTCTAATAAAAAGGATTTAGATGAATCCCATTGACTGGGATGAGTAATACCTCTCCATCTATCTTGGTAAGCTAAAAGGCATTATTTTTTTTACAACCATGAATTAGGTAAGGTCCACTTCATAAACTATCAAACTTTGTATGGTTATCTAGTTTGGCCTTATTATCATCCCACTTCAACACTAGATCACCTTCCTTGAAGTCTCTTGTAATGGCTCTCTTGTCAAAAGCCTTCTTGACTTCAACTTGATGTGATTCCATTGTCTTCATTGCAAGGTTTATTGTTTCTTCAAGATCCATGAGTTCTACCATTCTCACACCCATGGGTTCACTTTCCATCAACTCAAGTTGATGATCTAGTTTTAAAGTTGGTAGTTCAAGAGAGATTGTTAGCTTGGCATATTTTACATACATAAGGACAAATGGTGAGTTGTAAATTTCACTATTGGGACTCACCCTATCAACCCACAAGGATATCCATAGCTTGGTATGCCATACTCTCTGGTTCTCCTCCATGGTCCTTTTGATTATCCTAATCAAGTTCTTATTTGTTGATTTAGTAATCCCATTGCGATGGGGTAGTAGTTGGATGATGTGATAATGTAGATACCGAGTTGAAGAGCCCATTCACTTATTATAATGCCAAAAAATTCCAAGGCATTATTTGAGATGATAGTGGCTAGTACCCCAAACCTTGTCATAATGATATCATTGAAATCCAACACTATTGTATCATTAACCTCTTTTAGAGAAATATGCTCCACTCACCTAGTGAAGTAGTTAGTGGTAGTGAGTACTCACTTGTGCCCTCCACTAGAATTTGGGTTTATCATACTTATGAATTCAAGTCCCCACTAGATGAAGGGATGTTCTAGTTAAATGTGGTTAAGAGGAAGGGCTGATAGTCTTTGTTTACCAATTAAAAGAGCACACTTTTGGCTCTTCTTAACCCATGTATTGGAATCTTTGAAAATATTGGGAAAATAGTAAATGAATATCATGATTTTTGTTACTATTGTCCTTAGATCAAAGTGGCCTCCTATAGGTCCATCATGGAACTGCTCCAAGAGTTTGTTTACCCGATCAACCTTTATGCACTTGAGCAACACTCCATTAAGGTCTTTCATGAATATTACTCCATCAAATAAGGCATAAGTTATGGATTGAAGTCTAAATCATATTATTTTAGTCATATCCATACCTTGATTACACTCACATATCATTAAGAATCTAATCATGTATTGCATCTAATCAGTGGAAGGTACAAGTGTAGCTACTTGCAGGTCATCTACCATCACTAGAGTATCCTATTTTTATTCTTTTAGGTTAGAAACCAAGTTCTCAAACAAACCTCTACCTCTAACTAAATTATTAACCTTGATCTCAACATCATACTCCATGACTTTGGTAATCCAAGTAGACATCTTCTCATTTCGCTCTTTGCTCAAGAAGAAATTTCTCACACCTATATAAGAGACCATGAGATGAAACTTATTATTTGACACCATAGCCCTTATCCTTCTCCCTTATTATCCTTTCTCTATCATTATTCCTTATTCATTAAATGTATGCAACTACTAGCATAAATCTCATAGTTTCCAAAAATTCCATTCATGCAAAAAATCCATTAGCCACAAATCTTTCTACTTAATTAGGTTAACCCTAGTTTAACTCACATAAGAAACCCTAAAATTCTTGAAATTTCCCCAAAATTATTTAATCATTATTTTAATCCTTTTTTTATTCATGTTCCTTTTTGACATACATGCCCATAAATAAACTTCACAAAATTCCAAGTATAATATAATTGCTAATGATAACTAACACTTTACAAGTCACAACAATCTAAGCATTTAAATATTTGACTAGGTTTAGTTCATAGCATAACTTAGAATAGTAATACAATTTTTTTAATAACTTATAAAAGATAATCAACATCATGAATTTAGATAACAATATGACTAAATTTAAAGTCAATTTTATACTTTTAACTGTAATGGTAAATAAAAAATTACTATACCAAAACATAATAATAATAATATAAAAATGTAGTTGTTATTACTAATTTATATAGACTATCCAATGTCTTTAGTTATCTTATATATATATATATATATATATATATATATATATATATATATATATATATACATATACATATATATATATATACACATATATATACATACATATATATATATACACATATATATATATATACATATATATATATACACATATATATATATATACATATATATATATATATACATATATATATATATACATATATATATATATACATACATACATATATATATATATATATATATATATATATATATATATATATATATATATATATATATATATATATATATATATATATATATATATATATATATATATATATATATTAAGGCATTAAATTGAATAATGATATTTCCTTAATATCATACTAATAACTAGCTAATGTCCTAAAACATTAAAAAGACATTCTGGGTAGTTTATAGACAGTAGTAATTAAACACTATTCATGTAGATTTACTTTCTCAAAAAGCATTAGTATTAACAATCATGAATATGATAACTCAACATGATCAAAATTATCATTATGCATTTAATATATGTAATAAATATTTCAAATAATTTGGACTTATGTCACCCAATTGGATTGGAGATAATTTTGTAAAAAAAATATTTTCATATATTTTAAATAAATTAGACTAGGAGTATGGTAATAATTTGGATCTATTCCCCATTTATTAGATAGGAGAGAATTTATAATTCTAAAATCTTGAATAATATAGACGTATTATTGATATTTATTTTTTAGTTGGACTATTAATAAGTCTAAATTATCTAAAATTATCCCTACGTATAATATCCATAATATAATCAAACAAAATTAGATCCTCGCAATCATTAAACTGAACTCAATCACAAATAACACACATAATTAATTATATAAATGTAGATAACATCAAAGACATACTAAAGCTAACAATTCAAGTAATGCATATATGAGTGCTATCTATTGTGGTAAGTGTATGGGTTCTAGCTATTCCTCTATCATCCCCCAACACCTCCATCTATGCCATCCTCTTTGATGATGCTCTTCCTCCACCATGCTCTACGGGGATGAATCTCTCTTGCATCTAACCCATGATATGAATGTATTTAGCCCATAAAAATATGATATATATCCATAAAATACTATTTTAACAACTAATCAACAAGATCATAATGTAAATAATATACAATAACTAACTCATAGCAATAAAATCATGAAATCAAAGCAAGATATAACTACCCCATAACAACATATGACTTACATCCTAGTTAAATCGTAATTAATAAATTTACCAACCATAATAATCCATGGATAATTAGGTAAATTATACTAGTGATAAATTGGGATTTGACATCCTTCCCCCCAAAATTTTGTCATCATCTTGAAGACACTTATTCAAACACTAGTTCTAAATTAAATACATTTTTTAATTAAAAAATAGCATAATATGAATCATTAAATCAAGCAAACACTTGCAAAAATATCCTATAGAACTCATCATAGTTATCCCATGTATCACTATCCATAAAGTATTAGTCCCACAAGACCTGACATTGTGATACTTCTCTATTATGTAAAAATAAGTTCATGAGTGTCAATTACTTTGATTGGTTCTACCATGATCACCCTGGGATCCAGAACCTACAAAACATTCCAATATAACACATGGAAGGATCAACTATATACTTTTTAAGATAAAATATATGGAAGACATTATGTAATAGAGCTAAGGCTAGTGGATATGCAAGCCTATACACTACAATATTGACCACTTCTAAAACTATGAAAGGTCCCACATATCTTGGTGAAAGCTTAGCTATCTTCCCAAATTTAATCAAGATCTTCTACACCTTTAACCACAAGAACACTTTATCACCTACTAAAATTAGTCTAGCTATTCTCTTTAGATCATCATAACTCTTCTACCAATCATTGGCCTCAACCAATATCTACCTGATTAATCTGACTTGATCTTCCATTTTTGAAAGCATCTCAAGTCTAAAGACTACTCTATCTTCCAACCTATCCCAATTGATTAGTGTTCTGCACCTTCTATCATATAATGGTTTAAATGGTGCCATCTTAAAAGATGATTGTTTTGAGATATTAAAAGTAAACTCAACTAATTAAATATACTCTTCTCACTTATATTTTTGATCCACGCAATACATATGAAGGAGATCCTCTAACACCTGATTCCCTTATTCAGTCTAACCATTAGTTTGTGGGTGATATATGGTGCTAAATTTTAGTTGAGTAACCAAAGATGAATTAGAGTTTACCAAAACCTAAATTCATCTTTAGATCATGATCTAAAATTATCTTCTTTAGAAATCCATGAAAATGTTACACTTACTTTAAAAATCTCTTTACAATAGTAGGTGCATCATCTGTCAAATTTATTGGTATAAAATGAGCTACTTTGGTTAGTCTATCAACTAGAATCAATATCATGTCATGCATGTCCCATGATAATAGTAAACCTTAAACAAATTCCATACTGATCACCTACCACTTCCATTCTAGTACGTCATGTGGATACAACAATCGAGCTAGATGCACATGTTCAACTTTCACATGCTGACATTCTAGACAATGAGACACAAAGTCCATTTCATATTTCTTGATTCCCTTATAGAAATAAAGTGGTCTAATATATACCATGAAATTGGTTAATCATGTATTTATTGAATATAGGATGTTATGTAGTTACTTTTTTAATATGCTCCTCAGATTCTCCCTATCTACTATATACATCCTTTTGTTGTATCATAAAAAACCGTCATTCTTTATTAAATATCCTTTATACCTAGGATTTAAGCATACTCAAATAATGGTTTATTGACCTGATCATATGATTAATCTCTTTAATATAATTCAATCACTTGATCTCTTAAATTAATCATGATAGTTACCACAACTACTATGTACCTCCTATGACTTAGGGCATAGAGTACTCTATAAACCTTGCCTTTGATCTAGTTTATATCAAAATCATAATCAAAGAAGAAATCTAACTATTACCTATTATGAGCATTCATATTTAGTTTGGTTAAGATGTAATTGAGTCCTAATTTATTAGTCTTGAGATCAAACATTTTCCCCAATAAATAATGCCTCCAAACTTGTAAAGCATGAATAATTTCTACAAGTTCTAGGTCATGAGGGGTATAGTTCACCTCATAAGGATATGAAAAATTCATGAAACTACTACCATAAAGCTTGTAGTTTCCAAAAATTCCATTCATATAGAAAATCCATTATCCATAAATCTCTCTACTTAACTAGGTTAATCCTAGTTTAACTCACACAAGAACCCCTAAAATTATTAAAATTTCCCCAAAATTATTTAATCACTATTTTAATCCTTTTTTTTTCATTTTCCTTTTTGAATTACATGCATTTATATCAACCTCACAAAATTCCACTTATAATATAATTTCCAATGATAACTAACACTTCGCAAGTCACCATAGTCTAGGCATTCAAATATTTGATTAGGTTTAGTTCATAGGATAGCTTAGGATAGTAATACAATTTTGTTAATAACTTATAAAATATAATCAAAATCATAAATTTAGATAACAATGTGAGTAAATTTAAATGCAATGTTATTCTTTTCACTATAATGGTAAATCAAAAACTACTATACTAAAACATAATAATATTATAACAATGCAGTCATTGTTATTACTAATTTATATAGACTATCCAATGTCTTTAGTTATCTTATATATATTAAGGCTTTAAATTGAATAATTATATTTCTTTAATATCATAATAATAACTATTTAATGTTATAAAACATTAAAAAGACATTTTGGTTAGTCTATAGACATTAGTAAATAGACACTAGTCATGTATATTTACTTTCTCAAAAATCACTAGTATTAAAAATCATGAACACGATAACTCAACATGATCAAAATCAAAATTATGCATTTAATTTATGTAATAACTATTTCAGATAATTTGGAATTATGTCACCAAATTTGACTAGAGATAATTTTGTAAAAAAAATAGTTTTCATATATTTTAAACAAATTAGACTAGGAGTATGGTAATAATTTGGATCTATTCCCCATTTATTAGATAGGAGAGAATTTACAATTATAAAATCTTAAATAATGTAGACCTATTATTGATATTTTTTTTTAGTTGGACTATTAATAAGTCTAAATTATCTAAAATTATCCCTACATATAATAGACATAATATAAGCACACAAAATTAGATCCTCACAAGCATTAAACTAAACTCAATCACAACTAACACACATAATTAACTATATAAATGAAGATAACATCAAAGACATACTAAAGCTAAAAATTCAAATAATGCATATTATGAGTACTATCTATCATGGTGTGTGTATGGGTTCTACCTATTCCTTTATCATCCCCCAATACCTATATCTACACAATCCTTTCTGATGATGTTCTCCCTACATCATGCTCTAAGGGATGAATCTCTCCTACATCTAAATCATGAAAATAAGGTAGTTATTCCATAACATCATGATATATATCATAAAATACTACTATAACAACTAATCAACATGATCGTAATTTAAGTGATATACAATACAGCTAACCCATAGCAATAAAATCATGAAATCAAAGCAAGATATAAATGTCCCATAACAACATATGAATTAAAACTTAGTTAAATAGTAATTTATCAATTTACCAACCATAATAATCTATGGATAATCAGGTAAATTAGCCTAATGATAAATTTGGATGTGACATCCTTCCCTCCTAAAGCTGGTCATAATTTTAAGAAACTTATTCAAACATTAGTTCTTAATTAAAAATTATTATTCAACAAAAAAATAACATAGTATGAATCATAAAATCAAGAAAACAAATATGAAAATACCTTGTATAACTCATCATAGTTATCCTAAATAGCACTATCCTTAGAGTATTGGTCCCATAAGACCTTACACTATGACACTTCTCTATTACACAAATAAATTTTGTGAGTGTTAATTAATCTAATTGGTTCTACCATGACCACCCAAGGATACAAAACCTACAAAGCATTCCAATACAACACATGTGAAGGATCAACTATATACTTTTTAAGATAAGATACATGGAAGACATTATGCAATAGAGTTAAGGCTAGAATAATTCACGCCTATACACTATAGGATTGATCATTTCCAAAATTTTAAAGGGTCCCACATATCATGGTGAAATTTTTACTAACTTCTCAAATTTGATCAAGCTCTTGTGCAACTTTAACCACAAAAACACTTTATCGCCTACTAAAAACTACCTAGTTTTTCTCTTCATATTAACACAAATATTATACCTATCATTGGCCTCAAATAATATCTACCTAATTGATCTAACTTGATATTCCATTCTAATATCATCTTAGGTCCAAATAATACTCTATCTTCCAACCTATCCCAACTGATTGATGTCATACACCTTATTCCATACAATGCTTCAAATGGTGCCATATTCAAAGATGATTATTTTGAGTTATTGTAAGAAAACTCAACCAATGGAAGATACACTTTCTACTTATATTACTGATCCATGTAATACATATAAAGGAGATCCTATAACACCTAATTAACTCATTCAATCTAATCATCAGTCTATGGGTGATATGTGGTGCTAAAGTTTAGTTGCATACCTAAAGCTGAATTTAGAGTTAAACAAAACCTAGAAGTCATCTTCAAATCATGATATAAAATGATATTCTCTAGAAATATATGCAAATGATACACTTTATAAATATCTTTCCAAGAGTATGTGCATCATCTATCAAATTTCTTGGTATAAAATTAGCTACTTTGGTTAGTTTGTCAACTACAACTAAGATCATGTCATGCATGTTCTATGACAATGGTAAACCTTGGAAAAAGTCCATACTAATCACTTTCCAATTTTATTTTGGTATATGATACAATAAACTAGTCAGATGCACATATTCAAATTTCACATGCTGCCATTCTAGATAATGAGACACAAAGTCCATTGCATCTTTCTTGATTCCTTTCCATAAATAAAGTGGTCTAAGCTCTACCATGAGCTTGGTTACTCTTGGATGTCTTGAATATAGGGTTTTGTGTAGTTATTTTAGCATTTTTCCTCATATTCTCCCTATTTAGTACATACATCCATCTATTATATCATGAAATACCATCATTCTATATTATGTATCCTTTATACCTAGGATTCTAAGCATACTCAAATAATGCTTTCTCAACCTGATAATAAAATTCATCTCTTAGAGAGAATTCAATCACTTGATCTCTTAAAGTAATACTGATAGTAGCCATAACTATTTTGTACCTCTTATGGCTTAGGGAATCAGGTACTCTATTCACCTTGCCTTTGATCTAGTTGATAGAAAAATCATAATTAGATAGAAATCTAACTAGTGCCTTAGATGAGCATTTAGATTTAGTTAAGTGAAGATGTACTTGAGTCCCAAGTTGTGAATCTTGAGCTCTAATAGTTTTCCCAAAAAATAATGCCTCTAAACATGCAAATCATGAATAATTACTATAATTTATAGGTTATGAGGGGCATAGTTTACCTCATAAGGCTTTAGCTTCCTTGATTCATAGGTTACCATTACACCATCCTGCATAAGGACTCCTCCAAGTCTATCCCTAAAAGCATTCATGATCACTAAAAATTAACCATTGGAATTGGGAAATCTTAGTATTGGTGATGAATAATCCTCCTTTTTAGTTCCTAAAAGGCTAATTCACACTTATTTGACCAAATAAGACTTTGATTCTTTCATTAGAAGGAGGTAATCAGCTAAGCTATTTTAGAAAAATTTAGAATGAATTTCCTATAATAGCCCACTAATCCCAAGAAAATTCTTACTTTTTGGACATCATTTAGTGTTGGCTACACCATAATGGCTCTTATCTTTACTGGATCTACTAAAATTCCATCCATAGAGATCATATCTCCTAGATATTACACTTTCTTTTGGAAAAATGTACACTTAGACAACTTTCCATATAACTTATATTTCTGCAACCATTGAAAAACTAATTCCATATGTTGAATATGATCTTCTTCATCCTTGGAATATATAAGAATGAAATTTATAAAAAATAAAACAAAATGATTTAGATAATGTTTTAATACACTGTTCATGACATTTATAAATGTTGCTAGAGCTTTTGTCAACCCAAATGGTAACATTGTGAACTCATAATGCCTATATCAAGTTATAAACATTGTCTTTGGAATATCCTCATATTTAGTCCTTACATGGTGATATATTTCTCTAATATAAATCTTATAAAAGACCATTTACCCTCACATTTGATCAAAAATATAATCTATATGAGGTAGTAGATACCTATTTTTGATGGTTGCCTTATTTAACATTATATAATGAATATAAATATAGAGTACCATCCTTCTTCTTGATGAAGATAACTGGTGCATTCTATGGTGAAAAAGTTAACTTGATCAACCCATTTGATAAAAATTCCTAGATTTGAGCCGTCAATTCAACTAATTCAGTAGTTATCATCCTATATAGTGCCTTATACTAAGGTTTCAATCTAGGTATGATATTAATAAATAAATCAAATTTACATTTAGAAGGTAATCATGGAAATTCCTCTAGAAACACATCATGAAAATTCCTAAGGAAAGGATAATCTTAAATTGATGGTTCCTTAGATTCCTCTAATTTATTTATCTTGATGATAAATGCTTGGCATCCTTTTCCTTGAGCCTTCTTCAGTTGCATTGCAAAAAATTCCTAAGCCTCAACTCCCTTTTCTTGCCTTGAATTTGTGTCTAATTTCTAAAATCATCTAAATAATCAACCTTATTTAGATAGCAGTCACCATTATCCTTATACTTTTCAATCCAATTAACTCTTAGGATCACATCATATGACCCTAGAGGTGATGCATAAATATCCACTACTATTATGAATTTTAGAAACCTATTCTCAGCTTCAGCTACACTTGTCAACTTTTACCTTTACTCATTCTCATATTATATCGATCATGCATTTACCACTACTCTAGATTTTATACATAACTTATTTATTATTCTAGGAGCAATAAAATATTTTATATCCCCTATATCTATCAAAATAGAAATTGCATGTTTAAACAAAATACTTGATAGTTCTATGGGTGAAGCTTAGAATTTAGCTTGTTACTTGTCAACTGCCACATGAATACATTACTAAAATGTTCCTTGCTAAGGAGAAAAATATTTTTTCCTTAATTTATCTTGGGTATACTCAAGAGAAAAATGGTCATCTCCACAAATAAAACAACCTGTAGGTGTTGGAGAGTTGTCATGATGATTTCATAGTGATGTCATGAAGGTGTCTTAGTGAGTGGATGTAGTTCTTTGATAGACTAAATGATAATGACAAAGTGTGCAATGTGATTATCCTAATATACATGAAGTATGCTTGGTTGATCTTTAGAGTTTGTATGGTTAGAGATGTTCAGGTAAGAGTATGGATTATTTAACATGTGTAAGAGTTCCCTAAGATGTTTTCTAAGCTCTGAGTGCTTGTGAGCATAAGTGGAATGTATTTGGTTGATCATAGTTTTCTCTATATAGTTTGGGTATAATGGTAGAAAATATGAGTAAGAAATTTGATGATGTCACCATTTCCATGTGTGGATGAGTCAAGAGGAAATGGTCACATGGGTTTGTTTATTATTATGTATAGTTCTTATGTGCTAAATCACATGTCATGCACTAAATCACATCAAAATATATGCAAGTGAAAAGTTGGGATCCCAGGCATTTTGATAGTGTTTTCCCATACTTAGCCAAATTTTCAATATGTTAAAAAGATCCAAGTAAGAATTTTAATGAAGGCATATATCACATGTGTGGACATTTTAGGATAAGGTGATCATATGGGTTTGTTTAGTTTTGTGCCTAGTTCTTATGCACCAAATTTTAGGTCATGTGATGTAGTGTGGCCAAAGTTATGCATATTTAAATTTGGTCTCCCAAATAAGTTCTAAACATAGTTGGCTCTATGAAAGAAGATTTTGAGAAGGAATTTTAAGGGTGATATATCTCACATGTGTGAGGGTTTTAGGATTATATTGTTAAATGATTGGATACTCTTATGTAAGGAGATCATATGGTATAAATTACATATCATGTGTCCAAGTGAAAAAAAGATATAATAATGAAAAATTTTCCTTCTAAGAAGATAAGTGAGGTTCCCATAGTCAAATTTGAACAAGTTAAAGTTTGATTAACATCAACAGTGCACATTGCTCTAAGAAGTTAGTAAATAGTGAGATGAAGACAAGTGCATGATGTTTAATGTTGAGAAAAGATAAAGATTGAGCTTCTTCTAAGGAACAATAGTGAGTAGGTGATCATATAGATAGAGATAAATAGTGTGTATTAAAGTCAAGAGGTCAAAGTGATAGTTATTTAGCATTGTTAAAAATTGAACTATGTACAGAGGATCGATGGAGCATGGTTAGTCGAAGTTTCTAGATGGCATAAGATAAGGTCAACTATCAAATGTTTAACATTGCATTAGTGCATATGAATTAAATTTTTGACAAGATAAATGGTGTGTAATTGATTTGAGAAATAAGGACATGAGATATGAGCAAAGTGTTTGAAGTTTAATTGTGACCATTGGCATTTGAATATTTGAATTTAATAAAGGGAAAAATAAGTTTGTAGGATTTGAAATATAACTTTTGATCAAGAATGAATTTGATAGTGTTGTAAAAAAAGATGAAGAGGACTCCATGACACATCCATTGAACCTAGTTTTAAGGTCTAAGTATTTATAAAATAAAATTTATTAAGATACAAATTTGATTATGTGTTTGACTTTGTTCTACAAGTGACCCAAGAAGGATATTTGAGCTTGTGTTGATGTTGTTTTCATGTATCATGATGACTCATTAATTTGGGAGTGTTTTAGACTACATAAGGACTCTCTATGTGGTTTTTTGAGGTGTTATCAATATATCTTAAGCATGAACAATGCTTGATAAGTTGACTATGTTTTCATTCATAATGTTCTTGTACACCAGGTTAGTGTTTGAGTTGTTTGAGAATATGTAGAGGTGAGAAAAAAATACTATGATAATTTTAGTATGTCAAAGGGGACACAAGGAGTGGACCCATGATTTTGGAAGTGGTCCTATGTTCTTAGTTTGTCTAATGATGTGTTAAATGGGTGAATAGGTCTCCATGAAACATATAAGAGCTAAAAGGGCCTTATTAAAAGGTGTAGCTTCTTAAGGGTGACCCATAGATGTTATTTATAACCTATGAATTTTTTATTGAGCTATGTATTCATGTGAGAGATGCCTTAATGTCTAAGGCATGCTTAGTGGCTGACCAAAGTGTTGATTATCAAGTATGCTCTATAAATAGTGAAGTCAAATAGGGTTATTTCTAGACTTTTTAATGAGAGACTTGGGAGAGATTTGAGAGAGGCTTGTGTGTGTTATTTGTGGAGAAAAGGAGTGGTAAAGTGCCCTAAAGATTATTTGAAGAGCATAATATATTGAGTACTATTTTTATGATATTTAGGTCATTTTGTTGTCAAAATAGTTCTCTTGTAGATTGAGAGTGAGTAAAGGTGAAGAGTGATAAGTAGATGTCCATCATCAAGTGTTGTAGACATTAGTCCAAATTTGGATGTGTTCATAGGTGTTCTTTTGGTAGCTAAATATCTAAGGTGGTTATAGCCTCCTTACAAGGTGAATCTTGCTAAAATTATACTTGTTGTAACTCAACTAGATAAGTGTTGTATCACCTTATGGGATTATAGTCTCACTAAATAGGGATTGTAGTTCCTTGATCAGTTTTAGCTAGTCTAAATTGGTTCTTTTTATTATAGGATAGTAGTCCAATTTTAGGTTCTAGTGGGTGTTATTCCCCAAGAGTGTTTCTCATGTATAATTTATGTTATGTGATTGATATTGAATTATCTCTCTTGATTGTTGCTATAAATGATGTGTATGCTTCATAAATACTTTTGGTAACTGATTATGTGTTTTTAAATATTAGAAGTGAAATTTTATTATTTGGGCTCACTGATTCACCACCCCCCCCTTCTCAGTGATTGTACCTCTAATAATTAGTATCAGATTAAGTCCTTCATGCAAAGTTTAACCACTTGAAGGTGATCAAAGGTATGATGATTTAAAAAGAGGTTATGGCTTATATTCAAGACAATCTATTTTGTGCTTTATCAAAAGTTAATAGTGTGAAGACACAAGTGCAAAATCTAGAGGTAACAATCAAGAATCTGTAGGTCATGATGAATAAAGATCTCAATCAAAGGATGGAACAATGTGAAAATAAATTCATGAATTACTTATATGTGCTCTTATCCAAGGACAAAATGGATTTTAATTCCACTAAAAGGATCAAGATTTAAAATCCATTGAGAGGTAATGGTCAAGAGAAAAGAGGATCAAATATGAATAATGTCTTTAATGGGTATTTCTTCTCTTACAATTAATTTGGTCATAGATATAAGGATTGTGCTCTATATCCAAAGATCAAAAGGGATATCATATGTTAAAAATATAACCAAAAAAGTCACATATCCAAGAACCATAATAAAGCCTTTTGTAAGAATGATATACAAGTCATTGGCACTATCAAATGGTTTAAGGAGACCAAGTATAAAGAAGAAAAGAATAAAAATCTAAGTAGATCACTAAAGGAAGAGTCATTGTTTGTTCAATTAGCTTTACATACTTAAGAAGATCATAACCAGAGATGGTTCATAGTAGTGGATGCTCAAATCATATGACAGGAGATAAGATCAATTTTATCTCTCTCAAAAAGACCAATCCAAGTGCAGTTAGATTTGGTAATAACAAATATGCTAACATAGTAAACAAAGGTATGATGAGTTTGGATAATGGTCATACTAGGAATAAGAATGTATTGTATTTAGAAGGTTTGAAACATAATCTTTTAAGTGTGATCCAAATGTCTAAGCAAGGAAATGTTGTAACTTTTCATGATGATGTATGTGAAATAAGAAAGGAAAAATCTAGTAGATTAATTTCAAATGTTCATAAAATAAATAACATGTATGTACTTGACGAATCTAAGAAGGAAGATCGATTCATAAGTCAATTGGTAGAAAGCTAGCTTTGGAATATAAGGCTTGGACATATAAATTTTGATGATATGATAAAAAATTATTTAAAGGGGTTGGTAAGGCATATGCCTAAGACTTATAAGATTCTTTATTCTCATTGCAAGACATGCCTTCATGTGAAGAAAACCAAGAGAAGATACAAAATAAAATAATTCTCCATTAAAAATCCATTAGAGTTAATCCACACTGAATTATGTGGACCTATGACAACTCAAAGTATCCAAGGTAATAACTACTTCATGCTTCTCATTGATGATTTTAATAGGATGACTTGGATATTCTTTCTTAAATAAAAATTAGAATCTTTTGAAAAATTTGTGGCATTCAAAACTCTTATGGAAAATTATAAAGGTTCAAAGATCAAGTGTGTGAGATCATACAGAGGAGGTGAGTTTTGGTCTCATAATTTCAATGATTTTTGTGAATAACATGGGATAAGAATAAAATATTATATTTTTAGAACACCGCAAAATAATGGTGTGGTTGAATGGAATAATAGGATTATTTTTGAGATGGGTAGAACCATTCTTCAAGATGAAAAATTATCAGATAGCTATTGGGAAAAGGTATCTAACACTTCTATTTACATCCTAAATAGGTGTCAAATCAGATTAAATGGTAATAAGACTCCTTATTAGTTATGGAAGAATAAATTAGATAATTTCAAACATGTTAGAGTGTTTGGGAGTAGGTGCTTCATCAAAGAAGATGAAGAGAATCCTAGAAAATTTTATCCAAGGTCTAATGTGGGAATTTTCATAGGTTAATATACTATTAGTACAACCTATAAGTGATTCAATAGGAGACTTCACAAGATTGTTGAAAGTTAAAATTTAAGGGTAGATGAGACAAGTAGAGTGAAGAAGACAAAAATGTAGGTAAGTGACTCAATTTAGAATTATGTTGTAAATAATGATGAGTTATCCATTCAAATAGATGATGATAAGGAAGAGGAGGAAGAAAAACATGATTCTAAAGCTCCATTTATAATAATTTAGAAAGCTCATCCAATCTCCCATATTATTGGAAATGTTGGTGCAAGGTTATAAACTAGAAGGAGAATGTTGATCAATCAAAATCAATAAGACTCAGTTTTTTTATCCATGATTAAACCTAAACATTTATGAAAGCTAGAAAAGATGAAAATTGGAATGATGTAATGGATTAATAAATTGGTGAAATAGAAAGGAATAAAACATGGTACTTAGTTCCTATACCAAAATATAAAAATGTGATAGGTAGAAAATTTGTTTTCAAAAAAAAGATGAATGAGAAAGGAGAAGTCATAAGGAATAAGGCTAGATTGGTTTGTAAAGGATATGCTCAAATTGAAGGAATATATTTTGATGATATCTTTGCTCCTATGGCAAGTATGGAAGCATTTAGACTCTTTTTAGAATATGCATGTTTCAAAGGTTTTAATTTATATCAAATGGATGTGAAATTTTCATTATTGAATGGCAACTTAAAATAAGTCTTCATTGAGTTACCTGAAGGATACTTCATGTCAAGTAATAAATATTTTGTGTGTAAATTGAAGAAGGCTTTGTATGGTCTTAAACAAGCTCCTGGAGATTGGTATGAAAGGATAGATAAGTATCTTGTGAGTCAAAGATTTAAAAGGGGGGGTAGTTAATAGTAATTTATAAACTAAGATAAAAATTAATCATCAATTGATTGTTGTTGTATATGTTGATGACATAGTTTTTGGATCTAACAATGATAAAATGAGTAGAGACTTAATAGATACTATGAAGACTGATTTAGAAATGTCAACATTGGGAGAACTATCTTTTTTCTTAAGATTATAGATTAATCAACTTGATAAAAGGACACTCATTTTAGAAGCTAAAAACTTCAAGGATATGCTAAGGAAGTTTGACATGATGTATTGTAAGCTAATTGGTACTCTAATGATCATAGGATACAAGTTAAGTAAACTAGTTAACTCAGCAAAAGCTGATCAAGATTTGTATAGGTCCATGATTGGAAGTCTTTTTTACTCTACTACATCTAGGCCTGACATCATGTAAGTAGTAGGTCTTATAGGAAGGTTTCAAGATAATCCTAGAGAAGCTCACTTGAAATTAGTCAAAAGGATCTTAAGATATATCAAATGAATCATAGACTATGGCTTATGGTATCCCAAGAGTAAAGAATTCTCTTTGAAATCATATATTGATGTTGATTAGGTAGGATGTGTGTATGATAGGAGGATTTATAATGGTGGGGTCTTCTTCATGGGAGAATTCTTGGTGTCTTAGATAAGCAAGAAGAAAACCTTTGTGTCTCTATTAACTATAGAAATTAATTACATAGTAGTTTCCTCTTTTTACACACAAGTCATGTGGATGAAAAAAACTTTTAAGGATTAAAAGGTAAGACAAAATGGACCTTGTCATATTTATTATGACAATACTAGTGCAATTAGTATCTCAAAAAATCATGTTATTTACTCAAAAACTAAACACATTCCTATTAGATATCATTTATTGAGAGAACAAGTGATTAATTAATGTGTCAAGTTGGAGCATGTGCCTAAAAAAGAGTAGCTTGTAAATATTATGACCAAACCATTGTCAAAATCTACTTTTGAGTATCTAAGATAAAGCTTGGGTGTCATTTCTTTCTCTATGAATCAATAAAAGGTCTTTGGTTGTGGGGAACAATAAGTTCATGAGCTTGCTCTAGTGGTTTTTTAAGGAGCTATAGTACAAGGTCAGAATGGATTTTTTTACATTGGTTGAGATCATGTTTCCTATTTGATGAGTGTCATAAATTTCTATTGGTGGTCCTTGTGGTAGATTGAGAAAGAATCTTAGTAATCATGTATATTGGTTCTTCATGGTGTGTGGAGATTTGAAGATGCTCAAAAGGTGAAAATGATTATAGTTATTAGGGGGAGTCCCACTCAGATGTTTATTAATGTGTTCCATCACATTACTATTATTTTTCATGTTATTTCTTCATTAGTTATAGTTATTGGTTGAAGAGAGTGTTGGCATTAAGCAAGAGGAAGTTAACGCAAGAAAAAGTAGGATCAAGGTAATGGGGAGTTTGTATCATCTTCGAAGGTGGTCCTCTCTTGTTGGTGGTATTTTTTGGTCCTCATGATCAGATTGTACCCACTTTTTCATTGTGTCAAATGGGGAGAAAGTTCCTATTTTGAGAGTGCTTAAAGAGAGAGAAGGTGATTTGTATATTTCTATATATGATGGTTGTTGACATCAATGACAAAGGGGGATATTTTTGGAGAGTTGTCATTATGATATCATAGTGATGTCATGTATGTGTCTTGGTGAGTGGATAAAGTTCCTTGATAGTCTAAATGACAATGATAAAGTGTACAATGTGATTATCCTACTATGCTTGAAGTATGCTTCATTGATCTTCAGAGTTTACATGGTTAGAGATGTTTAGGGATTAGTATAGAGTATTAAGCATGTGAAAGAGGTCCCTAATATGTTTTATAATCTTTGAGTGCTTATGAGCATAAGTGAAATTTTTTTGGTTGATCATAGTTTTCTCTAGACACTTTGGGTCCAGTGGTAGAAAATCTGAGTAGGTATTGATGATGTCAGCATTGCCATATATGGATGAGTTAGGAGGAAATGGTCACATGGATTTGTTTATTATTGTTCCTAGTTATTATGTACTAAATCTCAAGTCATGCACTAAATCACATCAAAATATATTCAAGTACAAAGTTGGGCTCCCAGGCATTTTCATAGTGTTTTCTCATACTTAGCCAAATTTACAATATGGCAAGAAGAACCAAGTAATAATTTTGATGAATGCATATCTTGTATGTGTGGAAATTTCAAGATAATTTTATCATATGGGTTTGTTCAATTTTTTGCTTAGTTATTATGTACCAAATTTTAGGTCATGTGATATAGTGTGACAAAAGTTATGCATGTTCAAAGTTGGTCTCCCAAACAATTTCTAAGCATATTTGGCTCTATAACAAAATATTTTGAGAAGGAATTTTAAAGGAGATATATATCACATTTTTGAGTTTTTTAGGATTAGATTATTATATGGTTAGATTTTCCTATGTAAGGATATCATATGTTCTAAATTATAGATCATTCATCCAAGAAAAATAAAAGATATGATTATGAAAAGTTGGCCTTCCAAGAAGATAAGTAAGGTTCCCATAGTCAAATTTTCACAAGTTAAAGTTTGAGAAACATCAATGGTAAGTGTTTCTCCAAGAGGTTAGGAAGTAGTGAGATGAGGATAAGTTCACAATGTTTAATGTTGAGCAGAGATAAAGATCAAGCTTCTTTCAAGGATCAACAATGAGTAGGTGATCATACAGATAGAGATCAACAGTGTGTATTAAAGTCAAGAGGTCAAAGTGATAGCTATTTAGCATTGTTAAAGACTGAGCTATGTATAGAAGATCAATAAAGTGCATTGAGTCAAAGTTTCTAAAAGGCATGAGATGAGGTCAACTATCATATTTTTAACATTTAAGCATTGGTACCTATGCATTAAATTTTATACAAGGTCAATGGTGCATAATTGATCTGAGTAGTGAGGACATGAGATATGAGCAAAGTGGTTGAAGTTTAACTGTGACCGTTGGCATTTGAATATTTGAATTTAATAAAGGGAACAACTTGTCTTTAAAATTTAGACTATAACTTTTGATCCATAATGAATTTTATAATGTTGTAAAAATAAAATATGAAGAGGAATTCATGGTGCATCCATTGAACTTAGTTTTAAGGTTTGAGTGTTTGTAAAATCAAATTTATTAATCTCCAAAGTTGACTATGTGTTTTATTATGTTCTATAAGTGACCCAATAAGGATGTTTGAGATTATGCTAAAGATATTTCAATGTGTCATGATGACTCAGCTATTTAGGAGTGTTTTAGACTCCATATATATGATTTGTGTGGTTTTATAGGTGTGATCAGTCTATCTTGAGTAAGAAAAATGCTTAAAAAGTTAATTGTGTTTTAATTAATAATGTTCTTGTGCACAAAGTCAGTGTTTGATTTATTTGAGCATATGTAGAGGGTGAGAAAATATGACTGTAATCATTTGAGGATTTCAAATAAGATATAAAGAGTGGACCCATTCTTTTTAAAGTGGTCCTATGTTCTTAGTTTGTTCAATGATGTGCTAAATGGGTGAATAAGTCTCCATGAGACCTATAAGAGCTACAAGGGCCTTATTAAAAGGTGTAGTTATTTAAGCATGACCCATAGATGATATAGATTACCTATAAAGTTTTTATTGAGTTATGTCTTCATGTGAGATATGCCTTAATGGCTAAGGCATGCATAATGGCTGACCAAGTTGTTAATTATCAAGTATGCTCTATAAATAATGAAATCAAAGATGGTGATTTCTAGACTTTTGAGAAAGAGAATTGGAAGAGATTTGAGAGAGGATTTTGTGTGTGATTTGTGGAGTGAAGGAGGGGTACAGTGACATAAATATGAGTTAAAGAGCATAATAGATTGAGGACTATTTTGTTAGGAACCCCTTATCCAACGGAAGCACAATTGATTACTTTCTTATAAGCAATTAAACACATAATTATACCAGAATGATTAACTAGAAACTTGAGACAACAAACAATTTGAGAGACAATACACACTCTTGTATTAAATATTACTAGAAGAAAATACAATAAGGAAGATGCCACTTCTTCCTCCACCTCAAAGGCTTGCCACACCTCAAGACCTTCTTCCCTCTCTCTCTTGCTCAACCCAACTCAACAACCTGAGTTGTTATCCCCTCCTTGAATGCTTCAGCTGATCTCCTTGACCTTACACCTGTAGATCTCCTTGACCTTGCTTCAATGCTTCAATGCTTTACTTGCCTTCTTGTTTATTACAATACATGCCTCATGGGTCTTTAAATAGAATCCCATGCATACAAAAATAGAACTCTAACTACAATAATTAGACACGCAACTCGAGACTATAATTAGCACCTTAACATGCAAACACTCAGTTTAACTAACTAATTGTTTGTGCAATGAATAGTTCTAAAACACACAAGTGACCGACGTCAGTCCCTACTTGCCTGGTTCTGCCAATGTCAGCTGACTACCTATCGTCGCTAGTTGCCTTCTGCACTGTCTATGACCGACGTCAGTTATACTGCCGACGCTAGCACTTCTAGAAATCAGCAACCTCTCCATGTCTGCAATAGTTGAAGCTTTTAGCTCCACAACCTAACAATATCCCACTTGGAGATAAATAGCTACAACTATACCTATACCTGTACTCCATCTATTTTGTTCCCTTGGCTCTGTATCCCTCTTCAAGCTCTCCTCTGAAGACCAACCACCACACAACCTATGATGCTATATCTGTTACTTATGCCAAAAGAATTTTGTTTCTCCCAAATTCTTCATGACTACTTCTGAACTAACTTTACCCTTAGCTCAGAAAACTCCATGTATATGAAACCCTAAAAAAAGTAACACAATATAGTAACAGGATAATATAGCTAATATTATCCAACCTGGTAAAGATAAAAACAATGGTCAAACCTCCATTGTCCTGCAGCTAACTCAAGACCATATACCCTAGCCTTCTGTCTCACGTGTCCATCCACTCTCTTCTCTAAAATGGGAATCCATCCATCTATCCAGTGCTTTCTTCCAGCTGATAACTCTACCAATAAATACCTGTTTGGTTCTTCTTCAAGGACTCACACTCCTCATCCATGCCAAGCTCCCACTGTTTCTAGACTCTACCTGCATTGCTTCTTCCATCTTCCTAGTTCTTGACTATAAGTAAGCAATATAAAGAAGGTGAACAATGAATATGAGGTTCACTTACCATTTCTAACCTCCATATGGGTGTTTGAGACTCCTTGACAGCTTGTTGTCTACCCATCATCCATTTCAGTGACCGATCTCGGCTATCTCCCAGTCTTTTCCTGACCGATGTTGGTTCCCTACACTGACTCTAACTGCCAAATTCATTACCCCTAGCTGATGCCAGTGTCCCCCCTACTGACATCGGTTCCTTCCTAACTGACGTTGGTCTTTCCCTGTCGACTCTACCAATCGTGCTGGTCTACACATGATCGATGTCAGTACCTGTCTGGCTGACGTCAGTGCCATGTGATTGACGTCAATGTCTGTGTGTTCTTGTAAGTGATGAAACCTTCATCTGCGAGCTCATCTTGGATCAAACCTCTATCCATACTACCCTACTCAGAATTATTTAGCCCCTATGACTGATCTCTATCCCTCATCTCCTCCATAAACAACAAGGCTTCTTTGTTCCTGTCAAAAGCATCAAATTTCCTTTTTTTGCAATGAACTCTATCTGTGCTTTCTAAATCTGAACACATACCTTTTGAATCAGAAACATCCATTCCCTTCTTATTCATGTGACCTAGCCTATTAAGCCACATCTTCGAATCTACAGCTAAAGTAGATAAACCAGAAGTAGAATCAGTAATACAAGTAGATAGATAAAGAGTACCTACTTTCTTACCTCTTGTTAGAACAAGTGCACCCTTGGTAACCTTCCAAGAATCCATTGTGAGGGTTATTGTGCATCCCTCATCACCTAACCTTCCCACAAAAATCAAACTCTACTTCAAAACTGGGACATGCATGACCTCCTTCAACACCCATGTGTTGTCTATCTACAATTTCAGCTACACTTTCCCTTTGCCAACTATCTGACAAGGCGTACCATCCCCTAAATAAATCACTCCAAAGTCTCCCTAGACATACTCATGGAACAAATCTCTATTTGGGGATGCATGAAAAGATGAACCAAAATCTAAAATCCATGATCCTACCTGACTATCCAAAGAAAGTATGAGAGCATCTTGTATCATGATATTTGCATCCTTTGCTTCTTCTTTACCTTCAGGTTGATTCTCTTTATCTCGCAACCAACACTCCTTTGTGTGTCCTTTCTTTCCACAAAACTAGCAGGTAATACCTTTGGATTTGGATCTCCTTCCCGACCTTGATTTCCCTTGCTCTACTTTCTCTCTTTACCTCCCCCTGCTTTCTGCACTTAGAGCATTCCCTGATGATTCACCTGTGCTTTTCTTGTATTTCTTCATTCAATATCACACTCACAACATCATCAACTTTTAAGATTTTAGAAGCAAATGCAGAATTACTTACTGCCATAACCAAACTATCCCAACTTTCAGGTAAAGAGCATAATATCAAGAGAGCCTTTACTTCATCATCAAAAACAATATTGACTAAAGCTAATTGGTTTACCAAACCATGGAAATCACTAAGATGAGTATATACTGATCCACCTTTCTACATTTGCAAAGTAAATAAATGTTTCATAAGAAATACCTTATTTGACGTTGAGGGCTTTTCATATGAATTCACTAAGGACTTTATCAACTCTTCCGTTGTCTTACACTGTGACAAGTTGGAAATCACAGATTATGCAAGGCTCAACCTTATGGAACCTAGAGCCTTCTGATCAAGAACGTTCCATTCTTCATCCTTCATATCTGTGGGCTTGCATACAACCCCACCCAATAGTAAGTACAAATCCTTCTAATACAGATAATCCTCTATCTGCATCCTCCAATGTTGATAATTCTTGCTGTTAAACTTCTCCATTCATAGCTTACTTTCTTCTGCCATTGCTGAACTCCCACTCAATCAGAAAACCCTGTGAATGCCCTGTAATCAAAAATAATAACCTGCTCCCTACAAACCGTAGCTCTGATACCAACTGTTAGGAACCCCTTATCCAATGGAAGCACAATTGATTACTTTCTTATAAGCAATTAAACACAGAATTATACCAAAATGATTAAGTAACTAGAAACTTGAGACAACAAATAATTTGAGAGACAATACACACTCTTGTATTAAATATTACTAGAAGATAATACAATAAGGAAGATGCCACTTCTTCCTCCACCTCAAAGGCTTGCCACACCTCAAGACCTTCTTCCCTCTCTCTCTTGCTCAACCCAACTCAACAACCTGAGTTGTTATCCCCTCCTTGAATGCTTCAGCTGATCTCCTTGACCTTACACCTGTAGATCTCCTTGACCTTGCTTCAATGCTTCAATGCTTTACTTGCCTTCTTGTTTATTACAATACATGCCTCATGGGTCTTTAAATTGAATCCCATGCATACAAAAATAGAACTCTAACTACAATAATTAGACATGCAGCTCAAGACTATAATTAGTGCCTTAACATGCAAACACTCATTTCAACTAACTAACTGTTCGTGCAATGAATAGTTTTGGAACACACAGGTGACCGACGTCGGTCTCTGCTTGCCTGGTTCTGCCAATGTCGGCCGACTACCTGCCATCCCCAGTTGCCTTTTACACTGTCTGTGATTGACGTCAGTTATACTACCGATGCTGGCACTTCTAGAACTCAACAACCTCTCCATGTCTTCAATAGTTGAAGCTTTTAGCTCCACAACCTAACATATTTTTATGACCTATAAGTCATAATTATATTGTTAAAATAGTGATCTTATAGATTGAGAGTGAGTGAAGGTGAAGATTGATAAGCAGAGGTCCATCATCAGGTTTTATAGATATCAATCCAAATGTGGGTGTGTTCATAGGTGTTATTGTGGTAGCTCAACATCTAAGATAGTTACAGCCTCTTTATAAGGTGAATCTTAATAAAAGTCTAGTTGTTGATGTAACTCAGTTAGATATGTGTTGTATCACTTTGTGGGATTTTAGTCTCACTAAATAAGGATTATAGCTCATTAATAAGTTGAAACTAGTCTAAATTTATTTATTTTATTATAGGACAATAGTACAATTGTAGGTTCTAGTGGGTTTTATTCCCTAAGAGGGTTTCCCATGTATGTCTTGTTTTATGTGATTAATCTTGCATTATCTCTCTTTCTCATTACTATGAATGATGTGTATGATTAATGAATGTTTCTAGAAACTAATTAAGTATTTTTAAAGATCAAAATTGAAGTTGGATTATTTGGGCTCACTAATTCACCCCCCTCCCAGTGATTTTACCTCTAACACTAGGTGGTCCCTTCTTGTCAGACTATTGGTTTCCCTTGAAATGTCATATGAAACCATTTACTAGTTTCCTATTACATGCACTATTATTGTATATATAATTTTGATTCTTGAACTCACTCTTGGAGTCTCCAATCCTCTACTTCTAGTTATTCTTTTTAAAAGTCGGTTTATAACTTTCAACCTTTTTCTTAAACTTATCTCTGACCCAAGCAAGATATTTTATTTCTTGTTCCTATTTGAATGCCTTCTCAAAGACCTGGTCCATGGTAGATGGTCCATGAACATATACCTTTCCATCAATATGGGGTTTTAATCCCCTGATTAACTTACTAATGTTGAACCTCTCATCTACCTGATACTAAGGTACATACTTCAAAAGTTTGGTGAATTATTCTCAATACTCATTCATCGATATGTATCTTTTCTTAAGATTCTAAAAATCTATAAGATTTTGGTCAAAGTATAACAATGGAAACCATCATGATCTAAACAATGTCACAAATTTATCCCATGTAGTGGTGGTTGATTTAAGATTCATTTCTAACTTTTTGTTGGCCCACCATGTAACTACTTCACTAGTCAGCTGATAACATCCCTAAATTGATTTAGTGACTTCAGAGTAGTTTTGAATCTCAAAATAATTCTCCATATTAGAAAACCATGCTTCATCTCCATATCCCATAATGGTTTCATCAAACTTAGATGGATTCACATTTTTCATATCTCTATTCAATTTTGAAGCTATATGTGCTCTCGTATCCTAAGGCACTTCCTCATGTATTTTATCTTGAGGTATTTCCTACTCAGTAGGATGTTATTTAGGCACATATTGATGGGCTTCCTCTTTTTTCCATGAATTTCATGTTCTAGGGCTATGATTCAGTCTCTAGTCTCATTCATGGCTATAAGAATTTGATCCAATTTGCTACTTAGTAGAAAATTGGTTAAGATCAAACATAGGGTTTTTGTTATTGACATATAAAGGACCTCACTAGATATTCTATCTCATACCATACTCCTTTCTGGTAAATATAAGTATACATAAATATTAGTGGACTTATTAGGTCCTAGAGTTTGAGCTACAACTCTAATAACACATCCTTATTTCTCACTAAGCTAATTTACCAGAATATCTATAGATTATTATGAAATTGATTAATTACTATTTAACCAAGTTACAAGTCATATCCTATTATGGGATAGTTGTATGTTACTTTAATTTCATGATTTTATTTTTATGAGTTAACTATATTATATATTATTTACATTATGATCATGTTGATTAGTTGTTATAGTAGTATTTTATGATATATATCATGATGTTATGGGCTAACTACCTCCTTATCATGAGTTGAATGTAGGAAAGATTCATACCTTAAATCATGATAGAGGGAGAGCATCATCAAAGAGGATGTCATAGATGGAGGTATTGGGGGATGACAAAGGAATAACTAAAACCCATACACATACCATGACTGATAACACTCATAATATACATTATTTGAATTGTTAGATTTAGTACATCTTTAATGTTATCTGCATTTAGATAATTAATTATGTGTGTTATTTGTGATTGAGTTCAATTTAATGCTTGCGAGTATCTAATTTTGTGTACTTATATTATGTTTTTTATACGTAGATTAAATGTATCATGTTGGTTTTGATCATATCATGTTAATGAATCCATGATTATAGGTAATATTGTTTTAATGGTTTGGTATATCTATTTATTTAGTTTTTATTAATTATAATATCCCCACTAAGATTTACTATAATAAATTATATTTATTTAAATTTAATTCCACATGGTCTTTCATTAGATTTCACCATGAGAATCTAATGAAAGAATATGTATAATTAAATTTAAAAAAAATATATACGTTATTCTAGTAAATATCAGTGGGGATGTTATAGTGTGGTATTAGAGTTGTATCTCAAAATCTAATACTTAATAAGTCTACTAACATTTTCATATCCTTTCTTTTACCAAAAATGTGAATGGTGTAAGCTAGAGCATCTAGTGAGGGTCCTTAAGATGCTAATACCAAAAACCCTTTGTTTGATCCTAACCAATTTTCTACTGAGCAAGAAATAAAGTTAGATCAGATTCTTGTAGTCAAGAATTAGATTAGGGACCAAACTATAGCCATAGAATAATAAATTCATGGACATGAAGAGGAATCCAATCAAGATGTGCCTAAAGAGCATCTTGTTGAGTAGTAAATCCCTTAAGAGCGAAGGCATGAGGAATTACCTTAGGATGTGAGAGAATGTGTAGCTATAGAATTGGCTAGAGATATGAAAAACATGAATCCACCTTAGTTTAATGGAACTATTATGAGATATGGATATAAATCATGGTTGACTAAGATGGAGAAGTATTTTAAGATTTAAAACTACTCCAATGTCACTAAAGCAATTTGGGGAGCTTACCAGTTAGCTGGTGAAATAGCTACATGATTGGCTAATAAAAATTTAGTAATGAATCTTAAGTAGACCACCAACATGTGGGATAAATTTTTAACATTTTTCAGATCATGATGGATTTCATTATTATATTTTGACTAGAATCTTACATATTTTTATAATCTTAAGCAAAGAGACCTATTGATAAATGAGTATTGAGAATAATTCACCAATATTTTGAAGTATATACCTCAGTATCAGGCCAATGAGAGGTTAAAAATTAGGAAGTTCATAATGGTATTAAAACCCTAGATTGGTGGAGAGGTGATCATTCAAGGGCCATCTACCATCGACTAGGTCTTTGAGAAGGCAATAAAATAGGAATAAAAGTTGAAATCTCTTGCTCAAGTCAAACATAATTTTAATAAAAAAGTTTGGAAGTTCTAAACCAACTTTAAAAATAAGAAATGAAATCAAAGGAGTGGAAACCCTAAGATTTAGTTCAAGAATTAGAATTCTAGATTCAATAATGGTGTAGGTAATAAAAAACTTGGCAATGGTTTTAAAGGAGTTTTCAAGGGAAACCAATAGTCTAATAGGAAGGGACCACCTAGAGGTTAATTTATTTGTGGAGGTGACCATTTTTCTCATGAGTGTACCTAGGACAAGTCAAGTAACAAATGTTCTATTCCTCAGTAGGGAACATTTCAACAACATATTCATGTGTTAATTGACAATCAAAAAATTTTAAGCTTGACCTGTAAAACTATTAGGTATTTTATTTGAACATCTAGTTTCTATTTTGATAGATATAAGGGATAAAAAATGTTTTATTACTCTTAAAATTCTAAATAAGCTATCTAAAAAAGATAGAGCAATAGAAAATTCATGGTCAATACAATATGGGAATGAGTCAAAGGTCAAAGTTGACAAGTGTTTAGTTAAAGCTAAGATTAGGTTTCTAAAATTCACAACAATAGTGGATCTTTATGCAACACTGCTAGGGTCATATGATGTCATTCAAGGAGTCAACTAGATTGAGAAACATAAAGCTAAGTTTGATTTCTACTTGAAGAGGGTTGAGTGTCAAGATGATTTTTGAAATCAAACACTAATTTAGGGTGAGAAAAGAGAGTTGAGGTTTATGTAAATTTCTAAAATGCAATTGAAGAAGGCTCAAGGAAAATGATGCCAATCATTTATCATCAAGATAAATGAAATGGAGGAATCTAAGAAACCATTAATTGAAGATTATATATGCCTTAGGAATTTTTATGATGTGTTTCAAGCATAATTGCTAGGAGATGTGTTTCTAGAGGAATTTCTAAGATTTCTTCCTAAATGTGAATTTTATTTCTCTATTAATATTATACCTAAAACAAAACCTCAGTCTAGGGCATTGTACATGATGAAAACCACTAAATTGGTTAAATTAAAGGCTCAAATATAGGAATTGTTATCAAAAGGGTTTATCAGGCCAAGTGTGTCACCATGGGATGCATGAATTTTATTCATCAAGAAGAAGGATGTTACTAGGTGACCATGAAAAATAGGTATCTGATACCTCATATAGATGATCTTTTTGATCAAATATGTGGGGAAATGGTCTTTTATAAGATTAATCTTAGATTAGGATATCACCAACTAAGGACTAAAAATGAGGATATTATAAAGACAACATTTATAACTTGATATGGACACTGTCATTTCATAGTGTTACCATTTGGGTTGACAAATGCTCTAACAACATTTATGAATCACATGAATAATGTGTTGAGAGATTATCTAGATCATTTTATTTTTATCTTTTTAGGTGACATTATTATATATTTTAAGGATGAATAAGAACATCTTCAATAACTAGAATTTGTTTTGGAATGGTTGCATAAGCACAAGTTGTCCAAGTGTGCATTTTTTAAATGAAAGTGCAATATATAGGACATATTATCTCTACAGATGGTATTTTAGTAGATCAAATAAAGATAAGAGCCATTATGGAGTGGTCGACACCAAAAAATGTTCATGAGGTAAGAAGTTTCATGGGATTAGTTGGCTATTAGAAGAAATTTGGTCTAATTTTTTCTAAGATGGATAATTTGATTACCTCCCTACTATGGAAGAATCAAAGTTTTATCTGGTTAGATAAGTGCAAAATAAATTTTTAGTAACTGAAAAGGAGGCTTACTTCAACATGAGTACTAAGATTTTTCAATCCCAATGGCCAATTTTAAGTGATCATAGATGCATCTGGGGATGGACTTGGAAGATTCCTTATGCAAGATGGTGTAATGGTAGCCTATGAATTAAGGAAGTTAAATCCTTATGAGGTGAACTATGCCTATCATGACCTATAACATGCATAAATTTTTTATGCTTTGTAAGTTTGGAGGCATTATTTTTTAGAAAAACCATTTGAGCTTAAGATTCATAACTTGGGACTCAAGTACATATTCACCCAATTAAATCTAAATTCTCATAAAAAACACTAGTTAGAGTTCTTATTTGACTATCATTTTGATATCAATTATATCAAAGGTAAGGAGAATAGAGTAGTCAATGCCCTAAGCTATAAGAGGTACATAATGGTCATGGTTACTATAAGGAGTACTTTTAGAGATCAAGTGATAAAATTATCATTAGGAGATGAATTATATGATTAGGTTAGGAAAGTGTTATCTAAGAATGCTCATAATCCTAGGTATAAAGGATTCAAAATAAAGAATAATGGTCTTTTCTGATATAATGAAAGGATATATATACTAGATAGAGATAATATGATGTGTATAGTTCTAAAGGAAATACATAATGCCCTATCTATAGGACATATAGGAGTAACCAAGTTCATATAAGAGCTTATATCACTTTATTTCTTAAAGGAAATCAAGAAAGATGAAATAGACTTGGTATCATGTTACTTGAAGTGTCAACATGTAAAATCTAAACATCTGCATCTCATTGGATTACTATATCAAAATGACATACCAAAATGGAAGTGGTAGGTGATTAGCTGTACTTTTTCCAAGGTTTACCATTATCATAGAATAGGTATGACATCATATTGGTTATAGTTGACAAACTAACTAAAGTAGCTCATTTTATATCAATAAATTTGATAAATGATGTACCTAATCTTGAGAAGATATTTGTAAAAGAAGAGTATTGTCTATGTTGTCTCCAAAATCAGCTTAGCTCATTTTTTAGAACAACCCCCTATGAAACTTGTCCGTTTCATTTTTTGAGATGAATTTCAAAATTCATTTTTCGTCTTGGCCTCAGAATGAGAAGTGGTTACCATCTCATCCAAGCCAAGTTTTTCCTTCCCCTTTTTCTCCTCCTAGAGTTGGTCTCTTTTTATTTTTCTGTGTAAGGGCGGCAAAAATCACCGCCTCTGCATTTCCCTTGTTTTTGTGCAAGGGCGGTGATTTCTGCCACCTATGCATGTTTCCTGCAAGGGTGGAAAATTTTTCCGCCCTTGCTCTCCAGCCTGCAAGGGCGGAGATTTTTGCCACCCCTACACATTTCTTGCAAGGGCGGCAATTTTTGCCGCCCCTGCACCAAAAAACAATTGGGTGAATATTTTGTCGTCAACTAACTGATGACAAAATGGGTATATCAGCCACAACATAGGGAGATTTACACCACGAAGAGTATGGGTTTACCAGATCTAGATGAGGTAAATGTCTCCTCTCATTAAGGGGAGGTTCCCTATTAATACTTGCATGCCGGATATATAATTAAGCAAAAAATAACACATGGGGTGGTATAACAGCATCTACCTCTCTTTTTTTAGAGGTAATGTATAAGGAACAAAAGAGGGAAAATCTTGGTCTATTGCTAACAACAGTCCTCTTCTTTCAGAAATGATATTAAACAGAAAACAAGAAATCACCTGAAGTAACAAAGTTACAAGAACGCTCACGCAAGCACAAAGTCTTCCGTAGTTTCTCCATAGATCCAAAATAAGTACAAACGTAGAGTAAAGTGAAGCACAAAGTCTTCACCTAAAACTACAAAAGATAACTGAATCTCAAAGATAAAAGTAGCACAAAGTCTATCTTCTACCCTCTAGAAGCACCCTTAGATAATATCAACACATCCACTTTGCTTATTAAATCAGATAAATAAGAGGTTATCAAGAAAGAGAACATAAGAAACTATTTCCTAGACAACACAGATAACTTCAACACAAAGTCTAAAATCACCTGCTTCTCATTCATTCAACAAAATATGATTTACAAATCTGAGCACAAAGTCTCAAAAGTTGCTTCAATTTCAGCAGAGTGTTTGCTCTCAATTTTTCCAAAAAATATCATTTACAAATGAGGTCTCCATTATATATAAGGAGAAAAATCCTCAAAAATAGAAAATAAAAAAAAATATAAAATATCTTGGTCAAAGATGACTCATCTTTGAATTTTAGATTTTTTTTTAAAATATTTACATGTAATTACATATTTCAAAATTGCATGCATTCTACACAAAACAGAAATGCATAAGGATAAAAGAAGAGAGAAGGGGAGAGAGAGTCAATTCTTACTGCCAGACTTTTTTAGATGAGCATCGTACATGGCAATTGATGCCTAAATTACTATGTTATCTAGTGCAACTGCATTTTGGGAGATGATTCTCACTCTAATCAATGCATCTTTCAATGCTATGATGGCTTTAGAGTGGCCAGTTAACCTGGATTTCAAATTCTCTAAAGTTAACTGAGCATCTAGAATGCTGTCCACTGAAGTCATTGAGAAAGATGCTTCTTCAAAATCTTTCCGGATCATCTCTTTGAAATTCTGAATCATTTCCTCTGCCAGAAGGAACTGATGATCCTTGGAGGTCAAGTCACATGGCATTTCTTCTAACTTGTTCAGCAGACTCAGGTCACTCTTTTCACTAGCTTCCTTGAAATCTTTGAGATCATCAATTAAGTCTTTGAGTACTTGGATCTTGAAGACCATTGACTCCTTGATCTCAACATAGGAGTCTTTGTTGGGGATGACACTGATAGATATCAGAGTACTCTTCTTGAGATCTTTCATTCCCTTCCATCTGCCGAGATCTTTCTCTAGGTTGTTAATTTCCTAAGAAACAAGGGAGACAAAATCATCTACCTGAGCCTGTAACTTCTTCATTTTACCTATTCTTTCTGCAACTTCTAACAGCAAAGAGAATCCCTAATTGTGCATCCTTTCAACATAGTCTTCCATGACTTTTCCCTTTAAATAGGTCTTTTCAACTTTCTGAATGACTAGATCATCCACAGAAAAGGCCTCTGGAGTCGCTACTTCAGGTGGAATAGTGAACCTTCTAATCACTGCTATTAACTGCTCTATTTTGGCTTTATAATAGTCCTTCATCTCCTTCTCTCTGTCAAATTTTTGAACCATAATGTCCATTGCTGACTGAAGATCACTCTTCACACCTTCGTGAGTAACTTTGCCAAGTTCAACACGAGAGATGGAATAGCTGCTCATCTCAAAACCCTCAAGGGTTCCATCCTGAGGAGGCTTGGAGATGTCTAGAAATTTTTGTCCCTTTTCTTCGACTAACTTGGAGAGTATTTTTGGCCTCTTAGGAGCCTTTGCTTTTTCTAGCACTATCTTGCCAAAATCAAATTCATCCGGGGAGATGGCCATTTTCTTTCTTTTCAGCATGAAAGCAGATATCCAAGGTAGGAGAGAAGTACTTGTTGTAACAATAGTTGCCTCCACCGGTGTTACTTTAGCAGCTTCCACACTACTGGTGGTGATAGTAGTTGCAGTTGGAATAACCGGTGAAACTGTATCAATTATTGATTTGGGTTCAGGTGCAGGGCTCGATGGCAGGTTGAAAGATGGAGATGATAGACTCGGAATGGACCCAAAAGAGTGAGGGGAACCTGTGGAGGGACCCTAAGGATTTCCAAATACAACCCTGGAAGGAGAAGCGGCTCTAGAAGAGGGAACACTGATTGGGGAGATAGGAGAAATGGGCACCATAGGAGATTGAGGGAGAGAAGGAGAGGCACTCTGTAGTGGTTGTGCTTGTCCCAGCGAGAGTGGAGACCCAACACCTGGTCATTCTGAAGGTTGATCTTCTGTCTCTATGAGCTGAGCTACCTATGCCTTGGGGCTTTGATCTTTGGTTCCTTCAACTACCATTTTAGGCTCTTGTGTAGGCTTAGGCTATTTGGATACAAAAATGATTCTAGGCTTGTGAGGCCTAGAAGGAGAAGGAACGTCACCTTTGTTTTTTGTTTGGTTCTCGGCCTTCCTTCTCAATTCTACTTGGTATTCAACCTCTGATCCTGTAATGAATTCTTTTAGGGTGATCCCTTTGGCTACTAAACAACCATTGGTGTTAGCCAATATTGGTTCAAATCTCTTCCTCAGAGAAGTCATTTCCTTCTGAGACCAGTTAATTGGAGGGAGAGGGGAACTAGCGACCCTTTCTGCCATGTACCTATTGTTTATGATGTTTCCATCATCAATTAAGCCCAAAGGGATCTCTGCAAGCCTGAGGTATTCTATCTGCTCCAGTGTCAGATGGTAATAGTCCATTCTCCTTATTTTGTCAGCCATCCTCAGGTCCACCCATATATCCTCAATCATGGGTTCATGGAACTGAGTTTTTCTTCTGATCTTTTCTTTGACTCCCTTGTAGTCAAATTTCTTCCATCTCTTGAATGGTTTGATGGTAACCATCTGCATTCCTATTTCCATGACCCTGGCTTTGGTTGATGTAGAAATTGAAAACATACCAATCTAGATCAGAAACTTGAAATCGGGTCTCTTAAGTTCCATCTGTTTCATATGCACGACAACCAGTTGTCGGCAAAGCTCCATTAGGACTAACCTATCTGAAGGGAATTTGGGGAGCATATAAGGGTAACCTTGGTAAAATCCCACCCAAAGATAATAGAAGGTAGGGAATTGGAGGAACATACAGCCATAACTATTTACTACCGTCCAGGCCTCGTCTGATATTCTCTTCTACTCCAGCTGAGGATTGAAGAGACACAAAAATACGGTGAAGAATGCATCATTTACTCATTTAAAATGATGTGTTGATCCCTGAAGTGTCAATTGTGGATAATATGAGTAGACTGGAGTGGTCTTTCTATCTCCCTCTATTGTCAAACTTGGGAAAGATCGCATTACAGTAGCTATGTAGACCAGGTACGAAGTCATGTAGAATTTAAAAGAAGTCTATACCCTGGTCAGCTATTCATGGATGGCATTGCTAATCTATTCCCCCCAAAATATGGTTAGCTTACCCTGAAGGATGATCTTAATGAATGGATACATCCATTCATGTAATTGTGAAGAGGATGGGAGGCCTCGTACTCTGCTAAGGAGGGTGATTAGGTCACCAACTTCTTTGATGAAATCACTTCTGGGGGAAGCTCTTCGGCCATCTAGAGAGGCCGGTCCTCAGGGTCTTGAGCCATTTGTAATTAATCACCTTTTTTTCCCTCTCAGGGTCTTTGTCATATTTCTTTTGTGCATCTATGAAGTCGATCTTGGTTACTACGATGGCTAGAGGGCACAAGAAAACCTTGTCGATAAAGTCAGGATCCAACCGAATTATCATACTGCCACTAGCATCTAAAACTGATCTAGTCTCCTTGTTATAAAAATGTGCACATTAGAGGATGAATTTTGCATGATGCGTTGCTACCGGGAAGGCGATGGCCAGGTGGATGTTGCTCTTAATAATCCTTTTTATTCCAGTACTGGGATTTGTTGCCTTGGTTCATGTCAGGAATTTGGCCATGTCCACGTGGCCGATCTTGGTATCTCAGATGTCATCGACATTTTAGGTGACTGATGTGGGCAGGAAGATGCCCTGGTACTTGTATTTCATGCTTTTCACCTTTGAGGGAGATGCTTCTGTCATAGAGGACAATCTTGATTGGATAGGAGTAAATGTGCAGGAGTTCACTGAAAGTGCTGTAGTCATGATCACAGATGAGAAGAGAGTGAGCAAGAGAGAGAGAGTGCAATTTAAGTGACCTGGGTTACTGGAGGTTACTTAAATAGGCCAGGTCTAACAAAAGAGCAAAAAATGAGGAGAAAAAAGCACAAAAGGGACAACTCAGAAAATTTTTTGGGAGTTAGCTAAAAATTAAGAAAAAATATAGGGGCAGAAAAAATCACCGCCCTTACATAAATTTGGAAGGAATAGCAGGGGCGGCGAAAATTGCCGCCCTTGCAAAAAGGATGCAGGGGCGGCAATTTTCACCACCTTTGTGGTTAGGAAGCAAAAGGGCAGGGGCGACAAAAATCACCGCCCTTACACTGTATTTGGAAATTGCGTAAATGTGATGAAAATCGCCACCCTTACACGCGGGGAAGAAAATCATGTAGGGGCGGTGAAAATCACCGCCCTTACACGCGGGGAAGAAAAGAGAAAAAAAAAAGGAAATGCGAGGAAAAACTGTGGGTAGAAGGGGAAGCCCATAGTGAGGAGGGAGGAGGAAGAAAAACTAAAAAAAGAACTAACTAAAACTAAGGACAAAACAAAAGAAAACAAGAAAAGAAATTAAAAACAAAATCTACCTGATAAAATGTGCGTGCCACAAAGAGGGATCCACGAGTTTGTGCTTCAAAACGTCACTTGAAGTGCTCAGGTGCAAGAGGTAGGAGGAGAGGAGGAAGCAATGAGAAGAAAGAGGCTCAAATTGAAATATATGGGGTGAAAAACCCACCCCAACAACCTGTCGCGCATGGCCATTAATGCCTGTATGGAAATTGAGATGTGCAAAGGTGGCATTTTTTGCCGCCCTTGCATGTAGTCGATCTATTTTTGTAGGGGCAGAAAAAATTGCCGCCCTTATAGGAAATGTGCAGGGGTGGCAAAAATCACCGCCCTTGCATGTCGGAGAGCAGGGGTGGAAAAATTTTCCACCCTTGTAGGAAACGTGCATAGGCAGTGGAAATCGCCTTCCTTGCACAAAAACAAGGGAAATGAAGAGGCGGCGATTTTTGCTACCCTTGCACCGAAAAATAAAAAGAGACCAACTCTAGGAGGAGAAAAAGGGGAAGGAAAAACTTGGCTTGGACGAGATGGTAACCACTTCTCATTCTGAGGCTAAGACAAAAAATGAATTTTGAAATTTGTCTCAAAAAATGAACCTTAGAGTGACGAAAAATGAAACAGACAAGTTTCGTAAGAGGTTATTCTCAAAAATGAGCTAAGCTAATTTTTGAGACAACAGCTAACTCCTGTTAGGGAACTTCCACTGATCAAATTGATTAGCGGGAGTAGAAACCAGTCTCTAAGTGCCTTCATCTAAGCCATTGGGCTACGGAGTCAAGCAAAAAATGAAAGAAAAATAGACAAAACATAAAAATTGTACATATTTTACAAACAGACTCATCCAAGCTTCAAGGATTGAAAAGCTTGAGATGCTGCCCACTGTGAGGTAGTGTAAATGGTGTTCCATATTTATACTCTAGCAAAAAGCTGGCTTCACCACAGAGCTATCGAATGGTGAATGGACCCTGCCACAGGGAGTTGAATTTACCATGCATCCCTTTTGGTTCTTGTCGCTTGTCCCATAACAAGACTTGATCTCTAACTTGGAACTCACACACTCTAGCTCTCTTATCAAAAAGTGCTTTCACCTGGTCCTGATGTTCCTTGATCCAATCCACCACCATAACTCATTGTTCACTCAGCTCGGTCAGACACAAGATCTGCTTGTCAACTGAGCTTTCAAAGGTTGAGTCTTCAATTGCTCTAGTTAATCTAAGTGCTGGTAGTTCAAGGGTGATGGGAATTTCTGCATTCAATCCATATAAAATTTGGAAGGGTGACATACCTAAAGCCCTCTTAGGTGTTATCCTCTTGGCCCATAAAGCATCATATAAAGCTTTGTGCCACATTCTCTGATTATCATCCACCAACTTCCTGATTATGCTGATCAGGTTCTTGTTACTCGATTCTGCTTGTCCATTTCCTTGAGAGAAATAATCTAAAGTGTGAGATAAGGTAATCCCATAATGGAAACAAAATTGAGTAATTTTATGCGACAAAAAATAGGCCACATTATCTGTTATAATTTTTAGTGGAACCCCAAACCGGGAGATGATGTTTTCTTTGAGAAAGCTACATACCACTTCAGACATAGCGTGCTTGGCTAGAATGGCCTCCACCCACTTGGTAAAATAATCTGTTACAGTGAGGACATAATCATGTCCTACACTGGAAGATGGGTTGACTACTCTAATGAAATCAATACCCCACTATTGAAAAGGTTCCTCGATCACAACCGGCTTGAGGGGTAAAGCAGGGAGCTTAGGCTTTCCAACAAATTGCTGACACAGCTCAAACCTACGCACCCATTTGTAGGCATCCTAAAAAAGCATGGGCCAATAGTACCTTGCTCGTAGAATTTTGTGTGCCGTCACTAGGGTGGAGAAATGTCCTCCACAGGCCAAGTTGTGGAAAGATCTTAAGAGCCTTTCTTGTTGAGCTTTGTCAACACAAAGAAGAAATGCCCCATCCAGGTTTCTCTTGTAAAGACCATTGTCCCACAGAACATAACCAACTACTTTCAATTTAACATTCCATTTTTCTTTAAAAGAAAGATGAGCGGGACACTCACCATATGTTAGGAAATGAGAAATTTTAGAATACCACTCATTAGTAGTGGCAACAAAGAGAACTGTGGGCACGCTTTTGATATCTTGTTCTTCACTTTTTACTCCATCTAGAATGTTGTTGGCGATCAGTTGGCAGAGACCCCTTCCTCGTACAAGCTTGGTTGGTTTGATGTCCAGATCAAATTCCTGAGCTTTGGTAATCAAGTTACCTCTCTTTGTACCAAAATCTTGCTGAGTCAAAATAGATTTTACTATTATATCTGGTATAAAAACTTTAGTGTGAGAATTCAGGATATAAAACCTGAAATGCTTGATAGCCTTGACCACGGCATATGCATGTTTCTCCATAAGGGAATATTTCAACTCGTGATTTTTGAGTGGGCAAATCATGAATGAAATAGGAGATTCTACATTTTTTGAATTTAGTTGAACCAGAATAGCTGATAGTGTATGCTTAGAGGCATAACTATATATCTTGAAACCTTTAGTATAGTCCGGACAGACCAAGACTGGTGCCTGATCAATTGCTTCTTTAATTTCTTTGAATGCTGATTTTCCCTCGGCAGTCCACCTAAATGTGGCATTGCTCTTCATCATGTTGACAATGTGATGGATTTTCTCAGCAAATTCAGGAACAAATCTCCTAAGAAAATTCACCTTTCCAAAGAAAGAGTGAACTGCGGTCTTGCTGGTAGGTAGAGTAAGTTCCTGGATGGACCTAACTCTTTTTGAATCAATTCTGATGCCTTCTTGGGACACTATGTGTCTGAGAAGTTTCCCTTCAATTACTTCGAAGATGGATTTCTTTGGGTTTAACGAGATGCCGTTTTGACGGTAGCACCCAGTACCTTTTGCAAGTGGTGAACATGCTTAGAACGCTATTTTGAAAAAACCATCAGATCATCTAGGTACACTACAATGAATTTTCCCATCACATCTTTGAAATCAAGATCCATGGCCCTTTGAAAAGTGGCACCTACATTTATCAGACCGAAAGGCATCCTGTAGTAAGCGAAAGTGCCCCAGAGTGTGGTGAACGCTGTCTTGTGTTGATCTGCTTTCTCGCCCTCAACTTGATTGTACCTCAAAAAACCGTCAAGCATTGATAACATTTCTATACCTATTACCATTTGTAAGACCTGATCCATAATGGGAAGGGGGTAGTTATCTTTTAAAGACAACTGATTCAAGTTCCTAAAATCCACACAGATTTGAATCTCACCATTTTTCTTTCTGACGGGTACTATGTTAGCAACCCATGTTGAGTGATGGATTGGAAAAATTATCTGAGCATCCAGCATCTTTTGTATCTCAGCTAAAATAATACCTGAGATTTTTGGATTATATTGCCTAGATTTTTATTTATAAGGTATAGAGTTGGCTTTTAGGGGGATGTCATGACAGATGTCATTTGGCCTAAGAGATTTCAAGTCATCGTAAGAATAGGCCAACACATCCCTATACTGGCGGAGTAAACTAGCAAGCTCAAACCTTTTTTTAAAAGTGCAACATTTCCCAATATTTACCATTTTAGGATCGTGCTTAGTTCCCAAGTTGACTTGATCAAAATCTTGGGAAGAATTTGAGTCTGCTCGTTGTTTTTTGACAAACCTATCATGGTTATCAAACAACTTTTCTAGGGAAACCAAACCTTTGGGAATTTTATTCCCCTTGAGCTGTAGAAAATCTTCACCAGTATTGACATGGGTTTTAGGGGTTAATCCACACTCTCGAGGCTCACTACCTTCAAAACACAGTTGTTTGAAACTATTCTTTTGCTCTAAGAAGGTGATGATTTGATCATCATTGTTAAATACCTGCCAGTGACTGGCATTATCTAGTACACTTAGTCAAAAAACTAGCTCAATAGCATACTTATCTCCCTTAAAATCTAGGTGGGGAATTAGGAGGGTGGTAGAGACAACCAATGCATCTACTCGATCATTAAATTCCCTCAGAATGGTAGAGATATTGAAGGCATCAAAATTTTCAATCTGATCCCATACTAGATTGTGATAATGGTGCAACCTCTCATTCTTGGTCTGATAGAGGTTCCTTACCTGACAGACTATCAACTCAGCATCTCCTTTAGCATGGAGTTTCCTAATGCCCTTTTCTTTGGCAGCTTGTAGTCCAAGCAACAGGGATTCATATTCAGCCATGTTGTTAGTATTGTTGAATTGCAATTTGTAGGAAAAAGGGGTAATCTCTCCCTGAGGGGATACCAACACAACTTTGGCTCCTAATCTAGTAGAAGAGCAACTGTTGTCAAACTCCAAGGTCCATAGCTCATCAGATATTGCTTTTTTCATAAAAACTTTTCCATTTTGGGGAAAGGGTTGTTTCATGTGTTCATTTTTCTTGGTCATTCCACCCTTCGCATCAACTAAAAACAAATACAAATCACCACCCGTAGGAGTTTCATCTAATACACCGTGGATATCGTCTATGGATAAGAAATAAGTGCCCATGCCTGAAGACTCAAATAAAATTTGAGCTTCAGGTGCTGCAGAACGGGTAACTACATACCTAGCTTCTTTTTCAGGAAGTAATTTCTTCATGATGCCTTGAACTGGAATCCTTGCTTCTGATAGGTCCATGCTTAACTTGCCCCCAACATCCTTATAGAAATTCTGCCCAAGCAGGATGCCGTAAGATGCTAGAACATCGGCTACTAGAATCGTCATTTTTATCTGCTTTTCTAGAAAAGCCGCAAAGGCATATTGGGCATCTTTTATTTAGCCAAGGAGGGGAACCTGCTTGTTTTCCATAGAAAAACACCTCCCAAAAGTTTTGGTCAAAGTTAGGCTGAGAGAATCTGCCACTTTGGCAGGCATGACATTATCTGAAGCCCCAGAGTCTATAATACAATTACTCAGTTTGTAGCCATTTATAAGCAAGGAAACATAGAAAGGTTCTATTTTCTCAGGAGTGATAGGAGGAGTCACAACCAAATTGTTTTGGGCTGGTTTGTCTTTGGGGAGATCAGGAACAACTTTCAAAGAGTCTTGTCTTACAGGGACAACTTTATTTTTAACATACTCTGCTAACCTATCAAACCGTTCTGGGTTAGCTCTTAAATACTCAACCTCTATCATTTGAATCTTAGTCTTCCTAGCATGATCAATTATATCAAATGATTGAAAAGAAGTTACAATAAGAGAAGAGATTCCATCATCAGAGGCTTTGATGGGTACTACACTAGCCTGAGTAGCAAAAGAGGGGGATATTGGGTGATTGAGAGTACTTACTTTTTTATGAGTTACCTAATCTTTTGATTGCGGAGGTAACGGAGTCTCACATTTGGCAATGGAAACTACTAGTCGAGGCTCTTCATCTGCCTTTCCTTTGTCAATTTGTGGAGCCCACTGATTTTGAGATCTGGTAAAAACAACGTAAGCTCCCTCTAAATCCTCTCCCTTACTTCCAGCTTCATCTTGGTAATCCAGGAAACTGATATTGGAGTCGCTAGCTAATTCTTCATCCTATTCATCAAAGAGGTTAGCATTTTCCTGTTGGTCTAGCTGTGGTTGAAAGGAGTTTTCATGCTCAGCTTCTAGGTATCTGACTGCTAAATTGGCAGGTGTTGCTTTAATGGCTAATCTCCCTGAAGGGAGAGGTAGACGGTTTGGTTGCCCTTGGGTCTAGGCAGTATTACCTTGATATTGCTGATTTTGGAATGTCCTCCTGGGCGCATCTCGATAGGTAGGAGCAGACGTACCTTGGGTAATTTGTCTTTTCAAAGCTATCAGTTCATTTGTTAATTTTTGCACCATAGGGTCTGTAGTGCTTGTGGAAGAGCTCTCAGTAGATGAGGGGAATTTATTCTTGCTAGAATCTTTCCTAATCTTACCTGCCAGGATAAGATCATCTTCAATCTTGATAGCCAAACCTTGAGCCAAGGCTAGATTCATAGGGTCAGATCATCTCAACAGGAAACTTACTTTGGGAAGCTGTGAGTTGATGAAAAAGCACTTGAGATTTTCCAGCGTGGGCTGAGCAATAGTTGGAATCTGATTTCTCAACTTATTGAATTTGGCTATGAAATCCCTCATGGGTTCCTGGGATTCTTTCTTCAACTGTGTCAGCTACCCCAATAAAGCATGTGCATCCTCAGCAGGTTTGAACCTAACTTTGAATTTGGATTTGAGCGTATCCCAGTCTGTTACTGACCCAGCCTGCAGGTGATAGAACCAGTCGGCGGCAGCTCCTTGTAAAGTTTCCATAAAAAGTATCACTGCTACATCTTCAAATTCGACCCCAATTATGCCACATGCTATGGAGAAAGTGGCAATGTGTTTGTCAGGATGAACCTTTCCATCCCCAAAAAACTTAGGAAAATTTTTCCTAGAACTGCGAGGTAGTTCATGCAAAGGTGGAGTCAAGTTTAGAGGGCTGAAGGAATTACCCCACGGGCCTTGGGCCATTATGATAAAAGGATTAAAATGTGGGATAACAAACTTTGGTGGAGTGTTTATAGGTAGGCGGCGATTAACAGCAAAAAAAGAAGTTCCTTGTGTTGGTGACCTGACAAGACTAGGAGGGAAACTCCTAGACCATTGAAGAGAAGCTGATGGAGAAAATAGATCAAAATTACTCTGTTGTGCTAACTCAAACATAGAGTCAACAACACCCCTAGATCTCTAACTTCTGGTGTAGCATGGAGTTTCCAAATTTTTAAAATAAAAATGGGACCGAAACTATTTCAAATTGAAGCTTGAGGCTTCAAAATGTGTGTTCTTCCCAACGGCTCTGGATTTGCAAACCAGATAATGTAACGTAGGTAGATGGTAAGGCTAGAATGATAATGGGTAAGATATAGAATGGAGGTGCCAGACTATGTAATGGATAAGGGTAGGGACTGCTTCAATCTGAAACTTGAGGTTTTAGACTGCACATTCGATTCCCCAATGGAGTCGCCAAAAAACTGTTGGGTGAATATTTTGTCATCAATTAACTGATGACAAAATGGGTATATCAGCCAAAGCATAGGGAGATTTACACCACGAAGAGTATGGGTTTACTAGATCTAGATGAGGTAAATCTCTCCTCTCATCAAGGGGAGCTTCCCTATTAATACTTGCGTGTTAGATATATAATTAAGAAAAAAATAACACATGGGGGTGGTATAACAGCATCTACCTCTCTTTTTTTAGAGGTAATGTATAAGGAACAAAAGAGGGAAAATCTTGGTCTATTGCTAACAACAGTCCTCTCCTTTCAGGAATGATATTAAACAGAAAACAAGAAATCACCTGAAATAACAAAGTTACAAGAACGCTCACACAAGCACAAAGTATTTTGTAGTTTCTCCACAGATCCAAAACAAGTACAAACATAGAGTAAAGTGAAGCACAAAGTCTTCACCTGAAACTACAAAAGATAACTGAATCTCAAAGATAAAAGTAGCATAAAGTCTATCTTCTACCCTCTAGAAGCACCCTTAGATAATATCAACACATCCACTTTGCTTATTAAATCAGATAAACAAGAGGTTATCAGGAAAGAGAACATAAGAAACTATTTCCTAGACAACATAGATAACTTCAACACAAAGTCTGAAATTACCTGCTTCTCATTCATTCAACAAAATATGATTTACAAATATTAGCACAAAGTCTCAAAAGTTGCTTCAATTTCAGCAGAGTGTTTGCTCTCAATTTTTCCAAAAAAGATCATTTACAAATGAGGTCTCCACTATATATAGGGAGAAAAATCCTCAAAAATAGAAAATAATAAAATATATAAAATATCTTGGTCAAAGATGACTCATCTTTGACTTTTAGATATTTTTCCAAAATATTTACATGTAATTACATATTTCAAAATTGCATGCATTCTACACAAAATAGAAATGCATAAGGATAGAAGAAGAGAGAAGGGGATTGAGAGAGTCAATTCTTGCTATCAGACTTTTTTAGATGAGCATCGTACATGGTGATTGATGCCTGAATTCCTACGCTATCTGGCACAACTACATTTTGGGAGATGATTCTCACTCTAATCAGCGCGTCTTTCAATGCTGTGATGGCTTTAGAGTGGCTAGTTAACCTAGATTTCAAATTCTCCAAAGTTAACTGAGCATCCAGAATGTTGTCCACCGAAGTCATTGAGAAAGATGCTTCTTCAAAATCTTTTTAGATCATCTCTTTAAAATTTTAAATCATTTCCTCTGTCGGAAGGAACTGATGATCCTTGGAGGTCAAGTCACATGGCAGTTCTTCTAACTTGTTCAGCAGGCTCAGGTCACTCTTTTCACTAGCTTCCTTAAAATCTTTGAGATCATCAATTAAGTCTTTGAGTACCTGGATCCTGAAGACCATTGACTCCTTGATCTCAACATAGGAGTCTTTGTTGGGGATGACACCGATAGATATCAGAGTACTCTTCTTGAGATCTTTCATTCCCTTCCATCTGCCGATATCTTTCTCTAGGCTGTTAATTTCTTGAGAAATAAGGGAGACAAAATCATCTACCTGAGCCTGCAACTTCTTTATTTTACCTGTTATTTCTGCAACTTCTGACAACAAAGACATTCTCTGATTGTGCATCCTTTCAACATAGTCTTCCATGACTTTTCCCTTTAAATAGGTCTTTTTAGCTTTCTGAATGACTGGATCATCCATGAAAAAGGCCTCTAGAGTTGCTACTTCAGGCAGAATAGTGAACCTTCTGATCACTACTATTAACTGCTCTATTTTGGCTTTATAATATTCCTTCATCTCCTTCTCTCTATCAAATTTTTTGACCATAATGTCCATTGTTGACTGAAGATCACTCTTCGGACCTTCGTGAGTAACTTTGCCAAGTTCAACACGAGAGATGGAATAGCTGCTCATCTCAAAACCCTCAAGGGTTGCATCCTAAGGAGGCTTGGTGATGTCTAAATCTTTTTTCCCTTTTCTTTGACCAACTTGGAGAGTATTTTTGGCCTCTTAGGAGCCTTTGCTTTTGCCGGCACTATCTTGCCAAAATCGAATTCATCCAGGGAGATGGCCATTTTCTTTCTTTTTGGTGTGAAAGCAGATATCCAAGGCGGGAGAGAAGTACCTATTGTAACAATAGTTGCCTCCACCAGTGTTACTATAGCAGCTTCCACACTACTGGTGGTGACAGTGGTTGTAGTTGGAGTAACCGGCAAAACTGTATCAATTACTGATTCTGGCTCAGGTGCAGGGCTCGGTGGCAGGTTGAAACATGGAGATGATAGACTCGAAATGGACCCAGAAGAGCGAGGGGAACCTATGGAGGGACCCTGAGGATCACCAAATACAACCCTGGAAGGAGAAGCGGCTCTAAAAGAGGGAACACTGATTGGGGAGATAGGAGAAATGGGCACCATAAGATATTGAGGGGGAGAAGGAGAGGCACTCTGTAGTGGCTATGCTTGTCTTGGTGAGAGTGGAGACCTAACACCTGGTCATTCTGAAGGTTAATCTTCTATCTCCATGAGCTGAGCTGCTTGTGCCTTGAGGCTTTGATCTTTGGTTCCTTCAGTTATTTTTTAGGCTCTTGTGCAGGCTTAGGCTGTTTGGATACAAAAATGATTCTAGGCTTGTGAGGCCTAGAAGGAGAAAGAACGTCACCTTTGTTTTTTATTCGGTTCTCTACCTTCCTTCTCAATTCTGCTTGGTATTCAACCTCTAATCCTGTAATGAATTATTTTACGGTGATCCCTTTGGCTGATAACCAACCATTGGTGTTAGCCAATATTGGTTCAAATCTTTTCCTTATAGAAGTCAATTCCTTCTGAGACCAGTTAATTGGAGGGAGAGGGGAACTAGCGACCCTTTCTGCCATGTACCTATTGTTTATGATATTCCCATTATCGATTAAACCTAAAGGGAGCTTTGCAAGCCCGAGGTATTCTATTTGCTCTAGTGTCAGATGGCAATAGTCCATTCTCCTTATTTTGTTAGCCATCCTCAGGTCCACCCAGATATCCTCAATCATGGGTTTGTGGAACTGAGTTTTTCTTTTGATCTTTTCTTTGACTCCCTTGTAGTCAAATTTCTCCCATCTCTTGAATGGTTTGATGGTAACCATCTACATTTCTATTTCCATGACCCTGGCTTTGGTTGATGTAGCAATTGAAAACCTACCAATCTGGATCAGAAACTTGAAATCGGGTCTCTTAAGTTCCATCTATTTTATATGCACGACAACCAGTTGTCGGCAAAGCTCCATTAGGACTAACCTATCTGAAGGGAATTTGGGGAGCATATAAGGGTAACATTGGTAAAATCCCACTTGAAGATAACAAAAGGTAGAGAACTGGAGGAACATACAGCCATAACTATTTACTACCGTCTAGGCCTCATCTGATATTCTCTTCTGCTTCAGCTGAGGATCGAAGAGACACAAAAATACGGTGAAGAATGCATCATTTACTCATCTAAAATGATGTGTTGATCCCTGAAGCATCAGTTGTGGATAATATGAGTAGATCGGAGTGGTCTTTCTATCTCCCTCTATTGTCAAACCTGAGAAAGATTGCATTATAGCAGCTATGTAGACCAGGTACGAAGTCATGTAGAATTTAAAAGAAGTCTGTACCCTGGTCAGCTATTCATGGATGGCGTTGCTAATCTATTCCCCCCAAAAGATGGTTTGCTTACCCTAAAGGATGATCTTAATGAATGGATACATCCATTCATGGAATTGTGAAGAGGATGGGAGGCCCCGTACTCTGCTGAGGAGGGTGATTAGGTCACCAACTTCTTCGATGAAATCACTTCTGGGGGAAGCTCTTCAGCCATCTAGAGAGGCCAGTCCTCGGGGTCTTGAGCCATTTGTAATTAATCACCTTTTTTGCCCTCTCAGGGTCTTTGTCATATTCCTTTTGTGCATCGACAAAGTCAATCTGGGTTACTACGGTGGCTAGAGGACACAAGAAAACCTTGTCGATAAAGTCAAGATCCAACTGAATTATCATACTGCCATTGGCGTCTGAAACCAATATGGTCTCCTTGTTGCAAAAATGAGCGCATTGGAGGATGAATTTTGCATGATGCACTACTAACGAGAAGGCGATGGCCAGGTGGATGTTGCTCTCAACAATCCTTTTTATCCCAGTATTAGGATTTGTTGCCTTGGTTCACGCCAGGAATTCGGCCATGTCCACGTGGCTGATCTCGTTATCTCAGATGTCATCAACATTCAAGGTGACTGATGTGGGTGGGAAGACGCCCTGGTACTTGTATTTCATGCTTTTTGCCTTTGAGGGAGACACTTCCATCATAGAGGACAATCTTGATTGGATAGGAGTAGATGTGCAGGAGTTCACTGAAAGTGCTATAGTCATGATCATAGATGAGAGGAGAGTGAGCGAGAGAGAGAGAGAGCACAATTTAAGTGACCTGGGTTACTGGAGGTTACTTAAATAGGCTAGGTCTAGCAAAGGAGCAAAAAATGAAGAAGAAAAAGCACGAAAGGGACAACTTAGAAAAAATTCTAGGAGTTAGCTAAAAATTAAGAAAAAATGTAGGGGCGGCAAAAATTGCCACCCTTACATAAATTTGGAAGGAACAGCAGGGGCGGCAAAAATTTCCGCCCTTGCAAAAAGGATGCAGGGGCGGCGATTTTTGCTGCCCTTGCGGGTAAGAAGCAAAAGCGCAGTGGCAGCGAAAATCACCACCCTTGCACTGTATTTGGAAATTGCGTAAAGGCGGCAAAAATTGCTGCCCATACATGCGGGGTAGAAAACCGTGTAGGGGCGGAAAAAATTGCCGCCCTTACACGTGGGGAAGAAAAGAGAAAAAAGAAAAAGGAAACGCGAGGAAAAACTGCGAGCAGAAGGGGAAGCCCGCGACGAGGAGGGAGGAGGAAGAAAAACTAAAAAAAGAACTAACTAAAACTAAGGACAAAACAAAAGAAAACAAGAAAAGTAATCAAAAACAAAACCTACCTGATAAAATGCACGTGCCACGAGGATGGATCCGTGAATTTGTGCTTCAAAACGTCACTTGAGGCACTCAGGTGCAAGAGGTAGGAGGAGAGGAGGAAGCAATGAGAAGAAAGAGGCTCAAATCAAAATATATGGGGTGAAAAACCCACCCCAACAACCCACTGTGCGTGACCATTAATGCCTGCATGAAAATCGAGACGTGCAAGGGCAGCATTTTTCACCACCCTTGCATGTAGTCAGTCTATTTTTGTAGGGGCGATGAAAATTGCTGACCTTGCAAGAAATGTGCAGGGGCGGCAAAAATTGCCACCCTTGCAGGCCGGAGAGCAGGGGTGACAAAATTTGTCGCCCTTGAAGGAAACGTGCATAGGCGGCAAAAATCGCCACCCTTGCACAAAAATAAGGGAAATGCAGAGGCGGCAATTTTTGCCACCCTTGCATGGAAAAATAAAAAGAGACCAACTCTGGGAGGAGAAAAAGGGGAAGGGAAAACTTGGCTTGGACGAGATGGTAACCACTTCTCGTTCTGAGGCCAAGACAAAAAATGAATTTTGAAATTTGTCTCAAAAAATGAACCTTAGAGTGACAAAAAATGAAACAGACAAGTTTTGTAGGGGGTTGTTCTCAAAAATGAGCTAAGCTAATTTTGGAGACAACAGTCTACATGGATTTAAAAAGAATATCATTTTAGATCATGATCTGAAGATAAATTCTATGTTTTGGTTAACTCTAAATCTAGCTTTGGGTATGTAACTAAACTTCAGCACCACATGTCACCCACAGATTAACGGTCAGACTAAACAAGTTAATCAAGTGTTATAGGATAACCTTTATATGTATTACATGGATAAACAATAAAAGTGGGAAGATTATCTTCCATTATTTTAATTTTCTTATAATAAATCATACCAATCTAGTTTGAAGATGGCACCATTTGATGCATTATATGGAAGAAGGTGTAGGACACCAGTTAGTTCAGATAGGTTGGAAGATAGAGTAGTCTTTGGACTTGAGAGGATTTCAAAAATGGAAGATCAAATTAGATCAATCAAGTAGATATTGGCCAAGGACAATGATAGGAATAAGATTTATGCTCATTTGAAAAGAACAATTGGGCAATTTTCAATAGGTGATAAAGTGTTCTTGAGGGTTGAGTTTCATAAGAGCTTGATTGAATTTGGGAAGTTTGTAAAAATTTCACCAAGATATGTGGGACCCTTCAAGGTTTCAAAAGTGATCAATACTATATCAGATAGTCTTAAATTACCCCATCCCTATTTATATTTCATAATGTATTACATGTATCTTATCTTAAAAAGTATATATCTAATCCTTCACATGTGTTGGATTGGAATGCTTTACAATTTTTGGATCTTAGGGTGGTTATGGTAGAACCAATTAGAGTAATTGACACTCACAAACTTTATTTTCATAATAGAGAAGTGTCATAGTTCAAAGTCTTGTGGGACCAATAATCTGAAAATTGAGCTACTTGGGAGAACTATGATGAGTTCTATAGGGTATTTCCACATTTGTTTGCTTGATTTAATGATTCATACTATGTTAATTTTTTTGATGAATAATGGTTTTAATTTAGAATTAGAGTTTGAATAAGTGTCATCAGGATGATTACTAGATTAGGGGGAGGGATGTCACATATTTATTTGTCACTAAGTTAATTTACCTAATTATCCATGGATTATTATGGTTCGTAAATTGATTAATTAATATTTAACTAAGTTGTAAGTCATATGTTGTTATGGGATAGTTGTATATTTCTTTGATTTCATGATTTTATTACTATGAATTAACTTTATTGTATATTATTTACATTATTATCATGTTCATTAGTTGTTACAATAGTATTTTATGATATATATCATAATGTTACAGGTTAATTATCTTCTTGTCATGAGTTGGATGTAGGAGAGATTCATATCTCATAGCATGACATTAGGAGAGCATCATCAAAAAATATGGTGTAAATGAATTTGTTTAGGGATGATATAGGAACAAATATAACCCATGCACACACCACAATAGATACACTCATAATATGAATAATTTGAATTGTTAGCTTTAGTACATCTTCAATGTTATCTGTATTTAGATAATTAATTATGTGTGTTAGTTGTGATTGAATTTAGTTTAATGATTATAAAGATATAATTTTGTGGGATTATATTATGTAAATTTTACCTAGATTAAATTCATAATGTTTCTTTTTATCATGTTGAGTTATCATATTCAAGATTATTAATACTAATGTTTTTTGAGAAAGTAAATCTACATGAATAGTATCTATTTACTATTATCTATAGACTAACTGAAATGTCTTTATAATGTTTTAGAATATGAGCTAGTTCTTATTATGATATTAGGGAAATATCATTATTTATATTAATGCCTTAATATATGTAAGATAATTAGAGACATTGGACAGTCTATATAAAGTAGTAATAACAATGACCATGTTGTTATAATACTATTATGTTTTGGTATAATAGTTGTTTGATTTACCATTTCAATTAAAATAATATCATTAAATTTAAATTAGTTACATTTTTATTAAAGTCATAATGTTTATTATCTATAATATGTTATTAAAAAAATTGTATTACTATCATAAGCTATTCTATGAACTAAACCTAGTCAAATATTTGAATGCCTAGACTATGGTGACTTGCAAAGTGTTAGTTATCTTTGGAAATTATATTATTAGTGGACATTTTTTAAGTTTATAAAAGGGCATGTAAGTCAAAAAGGAGCATGCATAAAATAAAGGATTAAAATAATGATCAAATAATTTTGGGGAAGGTTTGAGAATTTTAGTGTTTCTTGTGTGAGTCAAACTAGGGTTAACCTAGTTAATTAAAGAGATTTGTCGCTAATGGATTTTTTTCATGAATGGATTTTTTGGAAAATGTGACCTATGATAACATGTTCATGAATTTAATGAATAAGGAAGGTTGATAAATAAAGGATAATAAGGTAGAAGGAGAAGAGCGCAACATGACATGATGAAGAGAAGAAAGGAGTAGAGTGAAGGAAAGAGAACTATTATGGTTAAAGTAGTTTCATTTGGATGCTATTATAAGGATGGTGATGTTATTTATTTATTATGTGGAAATAGGAAAATTTGAGTGTTTATTTGTCTATTAGGGTTTTGGAAATTATTTGTGTTTTATTATTGACACAAGTTTAACCCTGTGGATGGATCGACCATCCATATAATTAAACCTTTATCCCTTAAATCCTTAGGGAAGTAGACTAGTATTTTGTATGTGTAAACCATTAGGGTTAAATTTATGTATTTTTTTGTGATGATTTTAATATATATTATGACTGAGTTTTGTTTGGAAACCTATATTATAGACACACACATAGTTAGATATATATCAAAATTATGAGCATATATATCAAATACATAGGACTATGTGTATATTTTGAATTATTGAGGGTATAAATTTGAACTCTAGGTTAATTTTATGTATGAATAGATTGATATATAAATTCTCTGTATTACTTGTTTTAAAGTTTTTTTAGATTTGATATACATATAAAAAGGACCATGTACATTTTTTTTACAAAACTATGAATACACACACACACACACACACACACACACACACACACACACACACGCACACACACACACACACACACACACACACACACACACACACACACACACACACACACACACACACACACACACACACACACACACACACACACACACATCTGTGTGTGTGTACGTATGTGTGTATGTACGTATGTACGTATGTATGTATGTATGTATGTATGTATGTATGTATGTATGTATGTATGTATGAACTATGTATAATTTTCATTTAAAATCATGAACATATGTATATAAGGATTGTGTAATTTTTTCATTTAAAACCGTGAACATATGCATATAAAGACTATGTATATTTATCATTTAAAACTGTGAACATATGTATAAAGACTATGTGAATATAATTACAAATTATAGTATGAAAGCTAAGTCTATATATATTAGCTATGCCTAGGTTGAGGGATAAGATAGAACTATCCTAGAATGACATAGTGAGTGGTTAAGTCCTATACCAACTCTATATTCATAATATAGAAATATATGTTATGAGAGCTGATTGTTATTATCTTTTAGATATTCAATAGCATATACTAGTATTGAATATAAGCATCAAAATTAGATATCTAAATTACTAAGATCTCACAAACATATATAAATATAGACAATGTGACTTGTATTTTGTTAATGTGATTGGATATATGGTTCAAACCTTTGTATAAACTTGTAACAAATATTTTAGCACATGAGTTTTTATATATAGAAAGTTGATAGAGTCAAATTTGTAATGATATATATTTTAATATATTTTAACTAATACATATACTATTGTAAGGTATGAATATGTATATAAATTATACAAGGGTTTGTCTTTTATATAGTTCATAATTAATTTAAACTGGATGTTGATTTGATTTAATTGATATTTATGAAAACTATGGAATAATATAAACTTGTAGTTTGAATAAAGGTAGAATATAAGTCTAAGTGGTCGATTGATTATAGTACTTTATTTTAAACAATTTGGGATAACTTATATATATTTTAAAGGCCCAAGTTTGAAGAAAATAGGGTAATATATTTTGAATCAATTTTATCATAACTATATTATGACTTTAAAATGAAATAAGTAAACAAGAATAAGGGTTTTGGGAATGTTGAAATCCTATGATAAATCTTGAATACTATTTTGTAAATAGGTAAATTATAAATGGTTTTTTTGAATCATATTAAATTCTTATTAGAAAATAGAAAATGATTGTTAGTATGAGAGAATGATATTTGTTTATGTGAACAAATATAGTTATGCAATACATATTATGCATGTATATTACAAAGGTGCATATATATATGAAATATATCTATATGAGGAAACTTAGGTACTCATATACATATATAGCATATATTTGTACATTAAGATGTGTGCCTATAATTTTAGTTTTTATTGACTTTTAAAATTAATTCATAAAATCTTAAAGGATTTGACACTATTATTATGTGTTTGGAGCCTCCTAAAAGTATAACAAAATGTATAAATGGAAGATTATGTTTTGTTTATAAGATATTTGATCTATTAAATTATTATGACTAGATGTTTATAACTGATAAATGTGTACATGAAAAATAAAATTTAATATTTGTATTTGCCATAGATGGTACTACATTTAAATTAGTTATGAAAACTAGAAACATGTAGTATAAGTATAAATTATACCCAGTTGGTATAGACTATACTTGTTTATGTTTATGCTTATTATCTAGGTAAAAAATAATATAGATGAGATTCATTGCATATTTTGATGGATTAAATGTATGCATTTTTATTATTCCCATATTTATCATGTTTTTTGCCTACTAATAAGAAGTAATCTATCTGAATCTATTGGTTATATTTTATATTAATCAAATCTCACATTGCTAGTACTAAATAAGCAATGAGATGAGCTTCACTATCTTACTTATCATCACCAATGCCAAATGAAGGTAAATTAATCAAGTGGTGTGTATGAATTTGACTGATCTTAGAGATTAATAACTATGTGAAAACATTGGCCAAAGCAATGTTTAGTTAAACATTGTCAATTCATATATATGATTTATATGTTTGTACGATATCATGTTAGAACAAATTTATTTATGGTACACATCATGTATTATAAATACTACAACAAATGGGTACTATTTTATCTTTCTAGATTCCCACACCATCACTATCTACCCATTTATGAAGGGAGGACCATTCCATAATTAGGGGATTATACCGGGGATGAATGGTTCATGGTTGGTGTGTAAAAGTGATCAAATGATGTTTTTCCTCCCCACATCATTACTTATTTAGAGACTACACTTGAGATTACCATAGATACTGGAGTTTGTGAGACTCATGCTTGATGAATCCTTGTATCTTGTATTATATCTATTATTAAAACAATAATCCTAATGGAAATGTAATTATTACTCATTTGTACATCGATAATAGTGGATATATTATTGTATTAGCTATGGTTAAAAATATGTAATTAATTTCTATATGTAGTTATGTTTTGTTTCATATGATGCTAGTGATTAGTAACTAATAGATTTTGCACATTTATTTTATGGTTAACATACTTATTGTGCTATAATAACATAACATCTCCACTAATTAGAGTTTTTGTCGACTATTAAAATTAAATCATAAAATATTGAGGGATAGGAGGATAGTATGATTATATGTTTTCATCCTCATAAAAGTACAAGATGTATAAATGAAACATTATGTTTTGTTTATGAGATATTTGATCTCTTAAATTATTATGACTAGTTTTTTGTAATTGATAAAAATGTACATGGAAATTAAACTGTAAATATGTTATTTTCCATAAATGGTACTACATTTGAATTATTTATGAAAACTAGAAATATATAGTCTAAGTATAAATTATATTGGTTAGTATAGAATATACTTGTTTATGTTTAAGTTTATTATTTATGTGATAAATAATATAGTTGAGATTCATTGCATACATTTGACAGACTAGATGTATATATTTTTTATTATTCTTGTATTTAACATGTTTTATGACTAATAATATGATGTAATATATGTGAATCTATTGGTTATATTTTATATTAACCAAATCTCATATTACTAGTACTAAATAAGTAGTGAGACAGACTTCACTAGCTTAATTAGCATCATCAATGCCAGATGAAGGTGATCTAATCAAGTGATGTGTATGAATTTGATTGATCCTAGAGATCAATAACTATGTGAAAAATTTGACCAATGTAATGTTTAGTTAAATATTTTAAATTCATATGTATGATTTACATGTTTGTGCAATATCATGTTGGAATACATTTATTTATGGTACACATCATATATTAGAAATATTATAGCACACGAGTACTAGCTTATCTTTCTAAATTCTTGCACTATCACTATCTATCCATATATGAAGAATCATTCCATAATTGGGAGATTTTATGAGGGATCAATGTTCCATAGTTGGTGTGGAAATTACTTAAATGATACTCTCCCTCACCACAAGAGTACTTATTTAAATACTATATTTGAGATTACCATAGATACTAGAGTTTGTCAGACTCATGCTTTGTGGAGCCTTGTATATTGTATTATATATATTATTAAAATAATAATGTTGATCGAAATGTAATTATTATTCATTTTTACATCAATATCAGTGGATGCATTAATATACCAACTATGGCTAGAAATATGTAATTACTTTGTATATGTAGTTATGTTTTGTTTCATATGATGTTAGTGATCAGTAACTAATAGATGTTGCATGTTTATTTTATGGTTAACATACTTAGTTTGTTATGATTGGGTCACTAATTATATTCTTATGATGAAATATAATGAAGGAATATGTGGAATTAAATTTTTAAAAATATATATGTTATTCTAGTAAATCCTAGTGGGGATGTTACAATGTGGTATTAGAGCAAACCAAACATAGGAGAAATAGTTTTACTAAATTCCTATATAAAACATCTATAAAACCAACATGACCTAAGAAGTTCTTGATATCAGTTTGATTCTATGGGGCAAATAGCTTGGAAATTATTTCAATTTTCTTAGGATCCACTTGGATTCTTTTGGCAAAGATGTGGTGTTCTAGTAATATTCCTTGATCCATCATTATTAGGCATTTCTCATGACTTAGTGATAGTTGGTGTTCTTCACATCTAGTTAAGACTTTGTCAAGTTTGTAGTAAGTCTTAATCAAATGTATCTTGATTAGTATTGAAGTCATCCTTGTAGACTTCCACATAGTCATTAGTCAAATTTGATAATATGGATAAAATTACTCATTAAAAAGTAGTTAAGCATTACAAAGACCAAATGGTAAGAATATATAAGAAAATATACCCCATGGGAAAGTGAAGGTGGTTTTATATTGATCCTTGATTCCACTATTATTTGAATGTATCCATTAAATCCATCAAGGAAATAAAAGTACTTTTTTCCTATCAAATTATCAAGCACTTAGTCAATAAAAGGAAGAAGAAACTAATCCCTCATAGTGGCTTTGTTTAGCTCTCAGTAACCTACACATAGTCTCTATTTCCCATTTTTACTTGGTATAATTACCAGTGGAAAAATCCATTGGCTATCTAAGATAGGATAAATGAATCTCACATCTAACAATTTCTCAATTTCAATATTTACTATATCCCTTAATGTTATATTTATCCATCTTTATGGTTGTCTAACTAGTTTATCCTAGCTTGTGTAAATGTGATGGGCACAAACACTCTAATGAATTCATCTCATATCTATATAAACCTAAGTAAATGATTTGGTATGTTTTTTTAGGACATCAAAAACATTCATTTCTTGATCATGGGTTAACCAGCTATATATAGTCAATATTTTTCTTGGCCATATCATAACCTATTTAGTGTTAGGATGGATAGACTCTATTTGTTTGAATTAACTCATGAAGGAATTAAGAGGACATGGATGGGATAATAATAGATGAAATGTAGTTATATTTTTTACAAACTATCTCCTAGAGGAATGATTTTATCCAATGGATAATGAAATTTAGTTAGAAAATTAGTTGTTTTATCTTCTACCCAATTCCAAATACTTTTTTTCAATGTTAAATGTTCATATGTTGAATGTCCAAAAAATGAGTATGTAGTAACAAGTCTATTTGATTCCATAGTTGATGGACTGGTGGAATCCATAGCCAAAAATCTAATAAAGTTTATAGCTGATGAATAGTAGAGTTTGTAGCTAAAAGATTGGTACAGTATATAGCTAACACACTAGTAGTGTCCATATCTAACATATTGGAAGAGTTTATTGATAGGCTCATGATGCCAATGGCTTATTTCATATCTTATGCTAACTCATCAAATAATTCTTTCATGTGTCCTTGTATTATTATCATGGCTAAGGATAAAAGGTTGTTCTTATTTTTTTCTAGGTTCATCCATCAAATGTGTTTTAGTGTAATCCAATGAGGGTTTTACAATGGGGTAAAGATATATTTATTTTGCTTTTAGATAATTTGAAATAGTCATATCCCCTGATCTATAATCAATTAATACTTCTATAGTAGCCAGCCAATGTCTTCCTAAAATGAGGGGTTACCCTAATTTATTGGTTTTAGGTTGCACCACCATAAAATCTATTGGGTACTCCCATTAATCAATTATTACCACCACATCTTCTATAGTGCCTTCTAGTTTATCAATTGACTGATCAACTATTTGGAGAATGGTGGAGGTGGGTTGCATCCCCATAAGATACAATGTCTATAGAGTATTAGTTGTCATTACATTGATTAATACACCCAAATATACCAAAATGTTGAGTATTTCCTTCTTCCCTATAGTTACTAATATGACTGAACTACTTGGGTCTGCATATTTGGGTAACATTAGTTTTCCTACTAAAAGATCAACTAGTTTACAATCCACATAAATGGTCTTTGGGTATTGTTTATTTCTTCTAGGTGTATTGAAACACAAACTTTTAATGAATCTATTTAATTATGGAATATCCTTAATAAATTGTAACAAGGGTACTTCAATGCTCATTTTCCTCAATTTTTGAATTAAATCAGATTCTTGATTGGTTTGAAATTCTTTCAATCTATTAAGAAAAGGAATAGGCAGAGGAGTAGTAATATGTTATTCTATATTTTATGGAATTTTTTATGATTCTAATTTTATAACAATGGGTTGAGGTGGATCTATTTTTTATTTTTCATTGGGTAGTTCTGAGTTGGTGAAAAGAGGCTCTTGAATTGTTTTTCCTAATCTAAGCCAAATGTTTGCAACTTTAATAGCTCCTACATTCATGGTTGCTCCTTGTGAATTTACATATATAGGGGCTGATGGTTTATTATTAGGGTTATCTTCTACTTGAAAAGGTAATTGGGGTTAATTAACTTATTCTATAGGTTGAATAGCAGGAGGTGCCATCAAAGCTTGCTATGGTAAGAACCTTCTTTAGGGGTTAAACCAAGGATTGCTGATACACTATGTATTTATCCATTTTTGTGACTATGGTTAGGGAATCCATGGTTTTATAGGCATCATATATTATTTATTGGCCCATTATGGGTGTACTTGTCTCCACATAAGTTGAGGTGTCTAAGTAATCCAAGGTGTGATCCATGGATTAATTGGATTTCTTGGGCCAAACTAACCTTGGGTTTGGTTTTGTAGAAATATATTTTGTCTTTGGTTGTAATTTAGATATTCTAAAAGCTATGAATTTTGTTTCAATTGATTTTTCAAAATAAAAAAATGGTTGTAATGGTTTTTGGCATGATCTTTATTGTCACATATCCCACATATTTCTATTTTATCCAAAGGATAATCTCTAAGAGCATGTTTTAACTTACACTTTGGGTAGTAGATGGCTAAGGTTTCTATGGTGGAATTATCTTTATCTTGAATAAAATATAATATAGTGTTTAACTAAACCAAAATTTCATTTTTCAAATTGGCAAATTCCTCCATCAATCGACCAACTTCATTGGATTTACCTAGTTTCCCTTTCTTGATGCTTGGTTTTGTCCTAGAATAAATAGTACATATATCTAAGATCTAATGGAATGTTAATTTTACAATGTCTCCTTTACCCATTATGTTTATATCATACCTATATTAATCATCCAATCCTTTAATAAAGACCATTTTCACTACTTCTTCTGTAAGTGGATAACCACTATGTTTATGGGCAAATATGAATATATCTAGATAATCTTCTAATCTTTCATATTCAATCTATTTAATGCTGAATAAATAATATTTCCTTTCCCTTAACCTATATTAATATTGATACTTATAAATAAATTTATTTTCCATGTCTCTCCATGTATTAATAGAATCACATCGAAGGCCTATGAACCACCTCATGGCTTCCTCCTTAAGTGTCTAAGGGAACAATTTGAGTTTCTGACTATCAATTGTATAATCATAGGTTTGGGAAAACATTTTAAACTCAAACAACAATTAATATGTATATTTTGAGGACTTACCCATGAAATTTGGTATAACTGAAGGTGAAATATTTTCATAGAGGATTGATCAGTCGGATCTATGACTATAGTAAAGGAAAAGGTTCTATCATGTTACAATTGTATTCTATTTTCTTTAAGAATTTCTAAATTTACATAATTATTATCCATGTTTTTTATTTATTTTCAACTTATATTAAAGATACAATTTATTTATTCCTCTTAATCTTGTAAAGATTGAGGTCTAGAGCCTACTATTCCAAACAAAGGATCCTCATGATTAATTCTTCCTATAGGAGAATATCTTCCAAATGTGAGTATTCTTATAGGGTTTCTTTGTGAGGATGATCTTTATTATGATGTGAATATAGGAATTATTCAATTATTCTTCTTATACTTTCATATCTCTCAGTCAAAAAAATTATTCTTTCTTCCTGTGGTCCTAACTCAGGATCTTTGGGGATGAACCTTCCTTTAGCATCTCTAGGCCAGTTCATAAATTTGTTTTTGTTGTTTTTGATTGGTTTTTTAATGTTTTTGATTTTTTTTTGTATACCAATAATTATTACCTTAATAAAACCTAATTTCCCTCAAAAATGGTGCCAAAAATGATGGGTGTCATTTATCCCTTCATTTAATTAATTTTATTATCGATATCATTAAAATTAGGGGCACTGTCCAAAGCTGTCTATAGTAAGGCTTATGGTTATAGGTATTACAAATATGGTTTTGGTTTTTTTTTTCTTTATAAATTATAATATAATATATTCTATAAATTATTTGATTATGTAATAAAGAAACACACTTGTAATATTAAAATACTCTACTTGAAAGTAAACACTCTTACCAAAGATAAACACACTGATTTGTAATCCTAAATTTAATCTTAGAACTTAAAGATAATTTATTAAAGGTTATGAAAATTAAATAAATTTATAAATACTAAAAAATATTAATATAGATAAAATACCATACAAAAATATGTTCCTCATTCCTAAGGAAAGTGGGCCCTTACTCACCTTGGGAAAAAGAATGGAAAGAAAACTCAGTAATTAATAACTAGAGATATCTTCATTAATTGATAAAAAAATATTATGTTAATATATTTTCAACTTGTATTATTATGATAAAATATTAACTGAATAATGCAATAATTATCTCTCTCTTCTATATATTATTAATACATAGAGATCCACTTATATAATGTTATAACTATAGATCCTTAGATCTCAGTAGCCAATCTTCTATTATCAAGACAAATATCCTAATTTTAGTGGTTATTCAAAATACGTAATAAATGGCTTCAAATAGGAATATATATCCATTACAAAATCCACTAAATATCTACTAAGAATGACTTCCTAGATCTATTACATCAATTTGTCTTATAAAAGATTATTTGACATATTTATAATGACTGATATATATAAAATGTCTATTTATATATTTAATATATATAGTAATATTATAAATAGTAAGTGACAAAAATAATATTAAAGTATGTTTAGAAGCATGAAAAGTATGTATCTTCAATTGTAAAAGTTTAAAAATTGGAATGGAGGAGTCTGGAGCAATTCTAAAAAAGTCCACAAAAACTCTGCCAGAGTTTGGAGCTATTTTTGTGAAAACCTGGTGAAGTCTATAGCAACATGCTTCAAGGATATTAAATGATAAGGAAGTATATAACAAGGATTTTATGATGATAAGTATGATATAATAGTTTAATGAAGAATGAAATCCAGTCTTGAATGAATCCATAACTACTGGGTGAGTTCGTAACAATGAATTGTGTGAGCCTATAGCTACTAGATGAGTCCATAACAATCGATTGTGTGAGTCCATATCTATTGGACAATTTTGTAGATAAGTTTGGAGAATATTTTAATGATATGGAAGTTTGTAAAATGAGTTCATATCTTACTAAATGTCAAGATATTTCATATAGGTCACCTTAGAAGATCATCAAAAAAGGTTTATATTCTTTATAGACTACAATATTATCTATATATACATAAAATTAGGAGACTAAACATGTAAAGAGATAAAATTAAATGATATAATTAGTAACTTATACTTTAGTTACATTGAGTAATATAAAGTATCCATTTAATACACTAAGATTAGATACAAGCCTAATATCCTTGCATTGTTTAGTGAAGAGGAGAGGTAATGGAAAGAAAATGAAGAAAACTGATAGTAATAATGAGTAATATTTTAGACTCATCATCTACCTCTATGATCATGATACTTCTAGGTTATATTATTACATGGTAACTCTACATTATTATGTTTCAAGCTCATATATGTAGTTACACATGCCTTTATACATGATTATATCTTTCATAGGATATATGATATGCCATACACTTGACTTTTTTTTACTGACACATTTGATCTATGAGCTACTATGATATGTTTATGCTATTTGCTTATGATTTCCTCTATGCACTTCCTTGAGTGCCTTATTTTTATATTATTTTACTTATTCAAGCATTTGAATGTGATCATTTATTTGCATCCCCTATGTCTATGTGTTATTTTTATGACATTTGAAAATGTCATTGATTGTTGTATGGAAACTTTAATGTCATTCTTGTTTTTTACTAAATAATGTCCCTTTGATTATACAACATTTGAACATTCCCCTTATTTATGTTCTCCTAAGACTATTACCTTTTGACTTGATTTTGAGTGCACTTATGTGTGTGCTTGATTTTCTTATTGAAACTATACTATTACTATCTATACATTTATATTATTTTTATCACACATATTAGGCCTTCATGTGATTATATTATTCTATGCACTTCAATGATACATTTACCTAGACATGTTATTTCTATATTCTACATGGTTACATTCACAGATTATAAAATTGTCTTATCCTTTTAAGGTGAGGTAATTATCAATTTGTATTATTCCCTCACCTCAAAGGAGAGGGCATATCATTGGGGTTATGTCATAGATACATGTTATTCACATTTGGGATAGTTTTAGATTAAGTGGGGGCATGTTTTGGAAGCATATTCTCCGCACTTATTCACTATGGGGTACTTATATCAATTTATAGATTTAGTGGAGACATATCATATAGGCATGTCTTCCACATGTTCACATTTTTCATATTCATTGGGGGAAAGATTTTGAAGCACGTTCTCCACACTTGTTTAGTATTCAACATCTCCAGAATATAGTGGGGGCATGTTTTAGAAACATGTTCTCAACATCAGTACTTATTTCAATTTTTATTTTTCTCCATATATAATGGGGCATGATTTTAGAAGAATGTTCTCCAAATTTACATAATTTTTGAATTATCCAAAGAACATAGTTATATAAATGTAGATTCATAGTTGTGGTAGAATTATATACATTAGTATCATTATTATACATAGTTTTAACATGAGACACATATAAGGTGCATATGTTATGCAATATGTGCCTAATATTTCAATATATAAATAAATTTCAAATTTAAAATCTCTTCTATGGACTATTAGCATATCATGAAATTTTATGTATTGATACCTAGGGTGGACTTTTGCAAACTATATTGAGCCAATCTAATGTAACAGTTGGTTTGATTTTGGTATGGTTGATGTGATTAAATAACTCAATATTGCCATTTTTTCAAGTTGTAATTGATTGTATCATTCATCCAGCCAAGTTATAATTACCATTGGGTTCATGATTGAGCTAATCTCAACTAACAAGTGGTAATTCACATTTTTTCTAGGGTTGGGGGCATGTGCCTTCTCTCTCTCTCTCTCTCTCTCTCTCTCTCTCTCTCTCTCTCTCTCTCTCTCTCTCTCTCTCTCTCTCTCTCTCTCTCTCTCTCTCTCTCTCTCTCTCTCTCTCTCTCTCTCTCTCTCTCTCTCCTTATGTATATAGTTTAAATATTTATAGATATTTATCCTGATATTTGTTTTAGATCTTTAAAATGATACATCTTTTAAAAATAAACTTACCAATAGGTAAGGAAATTATATCAACACACATGAATACTCCTAAACCTAGCTCTTTCAATTTCAATCTTTCAATACTTTAAATCATATATTATATGCAATGAATATACACTGTAACATGCTCTTGGTTTTATTTTAGTCATTGGAAAATCACTTAAGTTGGGATCACATAAAGATAAGGTGTGTTATACACACCTAGGTACACATTCCTTTCATTTAAACTAACAATTTCATCACTAGATTAAATGGGGGGAATGTAGAAAACATTTATGAATTATATAGTACCTTAGTCTTGTACACTTAGCAAAATTAGACCTTGGTTGTTCCTCTTAGTTCTAGACCTTCTTAACTTTTTGATGTCTTAAATATAATCTATCTTGTGCCCCTTTCCCTACCTCTCAGTCTGACTAGTCTTATGTTTATGACCTAGGAATTTTATCTTGCCTAGAATGCATAAAACCTACTTATCTTCCACCTCTACAAGTTTTGGTTTTTTCCCTACTTTCCTACTCCCTAGACACTAACATTTAAGATAGACACCTACATCGATGCTAATGTCCTAACTTGATGAAATTATATAATTCCCTAAATTAATCCAATTTATAAATGAAATGGATCGTAATGGTTAACCTAAGTGATTTAATGTGAGTTACTTTTCCAAAGGGATTGATATAAATACAAGATCAACCCTCATTCATTCATCACCTAGAAATTTCTTATCTATTCACCAGGCAAAATAAAAAAGGCATTATATCAAGAATTCAATTGAGTAAAGTTTTCATATTTTATTTTATTTTCATATTAGTCATAGGGGAAACAAATCAATAGGTTTGAAGTACTGAAGGACCAACCAAAATCTATATTTTATAAGTTACAAGTTAGGTCACTATTGTACTTGCATATCACATATTACATGATTCACACACAAGCCAACATGTAGGGGAGAACTAAATCAATCTAAGTCCCTATTAAAAGTATTGGCTATGTATGTAGTGATCACTAATAGAGGAGTCTTTGGGGTCAACTTGACACCATGTGCCCACTAATCCATTTTCCCCTAAAGTCACTATTTAAATGAAGAACTAGGGTTTTTTAAATTCATGAGGAGAAAAATTCCATGACCTAGATCTAAATGCACTAGAGTGAAGGTCAAGAAAAACCTAGATTCATCTAGGTAGTCACATCTTTTCCTAACAAGTTTTCTACATAGGACACTTATGTTGAGTTTAGATATAAGTGTTGATATAACTATCCTAGGTTGACATTAGTGTTCACGGATCCAAAAACATCAAATACATACTATAAATACTATCTCAAAACCATATTCTAGTCTAATTCCTACATGTTCTAGATCCAAAATTAAATTATCATCAGAATAAGATAATTATAATATTTCTTTGTTATTTATATATATATCATAGTTGTAATTACTAATTTTAGCATAACACAACATAAGAAATTTAGTGTATGTTTATATCTAAGTTTAGCACCAAATTAGCCTCTTGTATATTTTATTATCTCCCTTTTGATTATTCATTTATATATACCCTTTTAATGAGTATCTAGGTAACCTCAACCTAGAAAATAACCATTTTAGGGTTAAACACAAGGGCATGCATACCTATCCATAAATAGTTTTAGACTCTATTCTTATTTTTGAGTAGTCATAATCATATTGATTTCAAATTTTATATAAATTTAAAATTAAATAGAAATCTAAATATGTGTCTAATACATTTATTCTTAGTGTTTTCCAAAAATAACATATTTACATATTTATAAATTTCTAGAATTGAAATTGCTAATTATTATACATCTCTAACATTATGATATCTCTTAAGTTTAACATCTATTAATAAAACACATTTATTATTATGTAAAAAATATGGTAAAACATATTAGTTAACCCATACATTTATTTTGAGTTTATTTATTTATTTATTTTTGTAGGGTTTTAGCTAATTCCTAATTTCCAAACACTAAAGAAAAATTCTCTTTAATTTCAGGGTTTTATAATTCATAATTTCCTTCCAAAAAATGTCTTTTATTATCATTGGCTTTCCATTTATTTTTATTTTCTTTCCCTTTTCTAACAATTTTAAAACTCATAGTAGTTGTCATTCTGGGAAAAGTCATCCTAAGTTATATCTAAGCTATGGTATGAGGATTACTACTCTAATACTCAAGCCATTAGACAACATGATATATAAATTTTATTTTCCTCATACCTCAAATTATATCATAAACATCTAGGTTTTTTATCCTTGGGAAGCCTTTGATAATTTATTTTTGTAGTGCACTGGTAAGTGGTTAACCCTAATCAGTTATTCTCAATGTATACTAGAGATGAAATAATGTAGCTAAAAAATTGTGAAATCCTTTATAGTTAATTCCTTTTTTGATGTGTTCACTATTTTACAAATTAGATCAATAAATTTGAGAACCTACAAAGAAAATACACCCTTAAATAGTTACACCCCTAACTCATTTAAAAATTTAAAGTTTTAAAATAAATTCATGGTAATAATGAATGAATTTGGCTTACATAATTTGAGTTTCATTATCACAATGTATGTTACTTTCTAATTTATTATTTGGATTCATTATATAGTTAAATTAATCAAATTTAAATCAATAAAAAAGATAAAATAAATAATGTACAATGTCAAGCCTTCCTTCATTCATATTATTGCAATATCGAATCTGAGCTACTACTTATCACCACCAAACACCAAAGGGTGTGTATCTCATAATTAGGTCTTCCCACACCTAGAACTCAAGGTTATATCACTCACTATCCTACCCATATTATACACCCATGACTTATATTAGATTCTAAAGTTCATGATATCAACACTAGATGAAGATGAGTACCTCACCCATCATGTTAGAATAAAGGTGATCAAAATCCTCCTAAACCCCCTCCACCTACCAAAATTAAATAAATTAAATATTAGGGTTATTATATCATTGATCAAATATAAAATACCCATACTAAAATTTATATTTTGGAGTTATTGAAAAATCAATAGCCTATAAAGATATCTTATATGATGCATTATTTGATGCAATTATTCTAAGTGATACACAAATAACATCATTTATTTCTATCATGAATATAATCAAATATATCAACACCATCATAACCTTCAATAAGGAATACTTATATTTTAAGCATATCATAAGTCAAGATCTTATACTATTCATTCAATCTCATGTACATGACATCATGATAAAATATGTGTTGGTGATGTTGATTCTAAGATGAATATTTATAGATCTCATTTATTACAAAAAAATTGTATAGATATGATTGACATATAAAAATTATAAAAAAATATTAATGACTTGATAATAATCCTCATTAAACACTTTGAGCTATCACATTATAGTTACTAGTAGGTTACTAGATAGTGCCCATAGTTTTTGAATTCATGCCCAAAAGTTAAACTATATCCTGCCTACTTTTGGGGTGACCCTAGATTCATGCCATGGAGGTTATACCATATACATTACATTAATGTGTCAAATTTATACATAAAATATTTTTGTATACTATTTAATAGATGATACCCTCTTCAGATATTGTAAAGTGATTCAATCACAATTTGAAGATCATTCTATTATGCCGCCTGCACAACCCATCCCACTTAATTAAATGCATATGTATGAGGTAGGCAAGTCAATTAAAATACATGAAAAACCACCAATCACAACAATCACATTAAATATTATGTCTAAAACTTTATTTGAGGTTCCAGGTCCTTGTAAAACTTGGGTACTTTTATTGGACTATGTTTGTCGTTTCAGGTCCTTGTAAAACCTGATTTTGATGCTGCTCTTCAGTAGGTTTTAGGACTGCTTTTCCTGGTGGTTGTTAATGATTTATCCTTTTTGATTCTATTAAATGGTTTCAAGGTCCCTTCAAAACCTAATTTTTCCATAATCTAAAAACAATCGCATTAAATACATAGAAAGTATTACAAATTACTATGCAAAAGAAGAGAAAATACCATATCTATGGTTTTTTGGCCAATTCTAAAGATCTTAATTACATAGTTATGGATTGGTATGATAATGATGATGATGATATGAAAGATATAAGATGAAAAAAAATTTAAGAAATTTTTCAATAATGTTGATCCATAATAATATTTATGTCATACTCTATTCACACTTATGGGAGTTGGAAAATATAAGGATGGCTCATATATAATAAAAAGGGATAACTTAAAAAATACTATGGAGACACAATATTCCAAGGATAAATAAAAGGATTTAGTTTAAACTAATCAACATAATCAAAGTGAAAACACTTTTTTAAATATTAATTCACAAAACTATAAATATAAAATCCAATATTTATGTTTAAGAATTACATCACTTAAATCTTAGATTGCATGTACATACAAATATCACCATGTGTTTTACCCTATTTTTTATTAAACACAAATGAATTGTATTATGTAGATTATTTAGGTTTAAAATTTTAAATATGATAATTCTAAAGATATAAAATATTTAACTATTATGATGTTGATAAATTTATAAATATGAAAATTTTCTATTCTGGGAAGGGACTAAAAGAGAAATAATTAGTGATTTAACCTTTTAGCATTTTATAATGTGTAAATCCTAAGTTATATTAAAGGGTTGATATGTCTAAGTTAATTAGATAATATGCAATAATTAATTACTATTTTTTATGGATTTTAATTTCTTTTGATTTTTTTATAAATAGATACTTATCTAGAAAGTGACTATTATCTAGGTTCTAGATAGGTCTGAGTGTCATCAACATGGTCCCTAGGTTTTATTTATCACTAGATAGTATCACCCCACTTGGATAGTATCACCTTACTGCTTTAGTGTCTTTAAAATGGTGCTAGTGTCCTCTTTTCAATATTTTTCCTATTTTATAGGAGCACCTACAGTTGTGATTTTGGGTGTTGTTCCCATGTGCATGAAATTTGTAACCCTATAATGTGCTTGAAAAGTTTTATTTATTTTTCAAAACCAAATTCTCCTTGCAAGTATGGCATGAGAAATAAAGGCATGTTTGTTAGTAGGATAGTTTGGACATCCTCAACACCCCACTATGAATAGATTTTACTACATACCAATACTCTAAAGAAGGTTTAAGCCAAATGTAGTTCTCCCACCTAGTCATTGGTGCAAGTGTAAGTGAATGCTAGAATGAGAGTGGTCTTGAATGCCTTGAGTGTGATTGAGATTGATAATATTTTAAATCTAGGTTTAGGGTAGTTTTAAATGGTAGTATGTAGAAGTAGGGTAGAATAAGGATCAAATACCTTAATTTTGCTTAACTTGTTTCTTGTTTAGATAGGATTTTTCATCTATTTTCCATCTAGTCTAAAGAGGTCAAATAGTCTTGTATTTATAGAGATTCATATCTTATGTGAATAATAAAATTTACTTAGGCTAACCTTAAGAGGGGAACACATTTGAAAATGTATCCATTTAGTAGAGTTAGGGTAAGGGACACTAGCACCCAATTGTTGAGACTAATGCCATGTGGCTATAGTATCCTTAGTGTGGCACTGATGTCCACCTAGTAGATTATTGGGCACACTAGGTTGGGATCTAGGATTATTGTCCTATGACTATGTTTGGGTTGATAGAAGATATATGTGGTCCACATAATGACTAAAAAAGTGTGGTAAATATTATAGGATAGGTCTAGGGCTAATCTAGGAATAGACTATCTCAAGCAACACTCTTAGCATCTAAATACCACTTTTAAGTGATTATAATTATCTTGTGTACTAGTTTTCATTTACTGTTATAATTATTTGACTATGAAAAATAGAAAAGGTGACTATGTTAGCTCAGTATTAGAATAAAGAACAAAAAATATATAGATAGATCTATCATAAGTGCATGGTGATGCAATTCATTCCAATCCATTAACCATAGTTGTCCTAGTTGATTGTGATAGGTTTTTGACAAATAAAGTTAGATAAAAATAATTTTGGAAATGATAGAGGCAAAATAAGATATTTGTAGATAGGTTTATTATAGGTGGATAATAATGTAATGCACATGAGTCTATTGACCATGGAATTGTCCTAGTTGAATATGTGTAAAAATTATCACTAGGTCTCATGTGCCTAAATATGTTGATTAATATAATATATCACTCTTAGGGTTTATTCGCATGTAAATCACTATTTGTCTTCTCTTGTCTTTAAACCCATTAGGGAACTTTAATAGCTTGAAAACCTAGAAGAAAAATAGGGGAGTGTAATGAGATGATATGACCTTAATTACCCCATTGATGAGTAACTAATACCTACATATCTAATACTCTAAGGAGGGAAATAAAGCCCAAGTAGTTATCACTTCAAGAGTGAATGTGAAATTGTGCTCCTTTCACTATATGTATACAACTAGAAAATGGATTTGATATTTTAAAATGATAAGTCTTGAATTGATTTACATAGTGTTTAACCCTAAATTGGAGGTGGATATTACTATGGGTAGATAGGGTTAAGAATATACAAATAAATAAGCACAAGGGTGATAAAGAGATCTATAGTAGGCTAATTAATTCTAAAACTCAAATAGAACATATACTAAATTTATTATGCTGAGATACGCTAAAAATTAAAAAAACAACTATGATAGATATTTCAATGATAATGAAAACAAGATAATTAGTTGGTTATAATGCTAATATAGATATGGATCTAGAAGGTAGGAAATAGACTATAAGAATATTATGGAATAGTCACCAAATTATGGATTAAGTGCCTTTGTAGCTACATAAAATTATTTCAACCTATGATAGTTGCATCAATGTTAATGTCTAGATCAGATGTAGGTGTCAAGTATAAAATAACTACTAAAATATGATGTGACCACTTTTATACTTCTAGGTTAGTCATCACCTTCAATATAGTGCATTCAAATAGGGGTCATGGAATGTCACTCTTTGTCAAATGATCAAAACCCTAGTACTTTATTTCATAGTGGATGTGGTAAAAATGGGTTAGTGTGGACACATTGTTGAGATGCCCCAAAAACCCCTATATCAATGAGCACTTCCTATATATAAAATACTCCAAATAAGGCCTTAAACTTATGTAGTTATCCCCAACATGTTGGCTTGTGTGTTAATCATGTAATGTGTGATAATCAAGTACAACAATGACCTAGCTTGTAACTTGGAAAATATATCTCTTGGGTTGATCCTTTAGTAATTCATAAGTGTATATGTGTTATCACTATTATTTATATGGAAATAGGATAAAATAGGGAATTTTTACTCAATTGAATGCTCTTTAGTATGAATCTAGTTTTGTGATAAGTGAGTTTAGAATGAGGGTTGATTTTATATTTATACCAATCTCTTTGGAGAATATCTAGCATAATATCACTTAGTATGACCATTTAGGATATGTTTAATTTGAAAATTAGATGAAATTAGGGAACTTGACACTTACATCAGGTAATGACACTGGCATCAACGTATGTGGTTGATTTGGATGAGAGTGTTTAGGAAGCACAAAATAGGTATTGGTCTATAATTTTTAGAGACAAGATAAATAGGTTTCAAGAATTATGGGAAAGACATAGGGCCTAGGTAATCAACATAATATTGATTGGACTAATATATATGTCAAGGGGCACAAGAGAGAGTAGATGTGATACTTACAAAAGTGGTAAAGGTCTAAAACTAAGAAGAACAACCAAGGTCTAAATTTTCCAAGTTTAAAATACTAAGGTGCTATATAGTTCATAAATATCATCTACATTTGACCCCCATTTAACTTAGTAATGAAATTTCTAATTTAAAGGAAAGGAATGTGTACTTGGGTATGTATAACACACCTTACATTTACTTGAGTCCAACTTGAGTGCTTTTTTGGTGACTAACCTACAACCAAGATCATGTTACAATATATAATCAATACATATAATTTTAAATTAAAATTATTAAAATTATTGAAATATAAAGATAGAAAGGTTTATGAGTATATGTGTATTAATGCCACCATATTTCCTTTTATCAATTTCATTTAAAAAATACATCATTATGAATCACTACAATTGAGATAAGGATATATATACATATAAAAATTACATATATATAAGGAGAGTTATATATATATATATATATATAGAGAGAGAGAGAGAGAGAGAAAGAGAGAGAGGACCCATTTCCCCAACCTTGAAAAAAAGGTGGATTGCCACCTAGTAGTTGAGACTAGTTCAATTCCGTAACCAAATCATACTTATAACCTAGTGAGTGTGAATGAACAAAGTAAACTCACATTATAAAAATAGAGAGGATAGATGATAAAATTAATTCCAAACTACAAGCTTTTAAATATTGAGTGATTTATTCACATCAACCATACAAAAAATCATACTAACTACTGTAGTAGATTGGTTCAATATAGTTTGTAAAAGTCCAACCTAGTGGGTGGTGACAGTCCCTAAAAGTGTTTGAATCTAAAATTGATTTGGATTTTACAATGTTAGGTGCATATTTCATAAAATATACACCTTATATATGTGTCATACTAAAACTATGTATATAAATGGTAAAAATGTATAGAATTCTATCATAAATGTGTATCTAAATCATATAACTATGCAATTTAGCCTTTAGAAATGTAAAAGTGTGGAGAGAATGCTTCCAAAGCATCTTCCCAGTATAATATAAAACTAAAAATTAATATAAGTTTCAATGTGAAGGACATGTTTCCAAAACATACCCCTATTTTAATCTTAAGATTATGAATACTAAGTAAGTGTGGAGAACATGCCCCTAGTGAATATAAGATTGTGAACATGTGAAAGTCATGCCTATATGATGTGACCCCACTAAATATAAAATTGTGAATGTGTAAAATCCATGCCTCTATGATATACCCCCACTAATTCCCCCCACCCTTTGAGGTTAGAGAATAATATAGAATAGTAGTTACCTCACCTCAAGAGGATAAGCTAACCATATAAATATGAATGAACCATGTAGTATATAGAAGGACATGCATAGGTAAACATATAACTGAAGTGCATATAATGTGATCAAATCAAGGCCTAATATGCATGATAAATATAATAGCAACATTTATATAGTAAAAAAATAAGCTCTAGAAGAAATCAAGCACACACATAAAATCACTTAAAACCAAATCAACAAAAAATCATCTAATGAGACCATAAACAAGGGGCATGTTCAAATGCAACACAATCAAATAGATGTGAATTAATCAAATATCCATAAAGCAAGAAATGCCATACTTAAATATCAACATACAACAATAAAATACATATTCAAATGTTAAATAACTAAACAAAGTCACATGGGCCATAAATAATGGAGAATATTCAAATGCTCAACAAATAAGATAATAACAAGGCAATACACTCAAGGAAGTGCATAAATGAAAACATAAGCAACAAACCTAAACATATCATAGTAGCCCATGGATCAAATTTATTAGAAAATAATGTCAAGTACTCATCATATCAAGTACATTGTGAAAGATATAAGAATGGATAAATAAATATGTAAGTACATATTAGCTCAAACATGTTAATGTAAAGTGACCATAAAATGATATAACCTAGATGTATTATGATCATAGAGGTGGATGCCCCAAACATCCTTGTGATGTGAGTAGAGGGACATTCCAACATCCAAAAGTGTAGAGATCATGTATATTTTTATTCTTATATCATACTCAAATATAAATGTTAAATATGTGTATGTAGAATTAATTGATATCCTATCCATCAAGATGGAACTAGAACATAGATTCCAAATATATAATAGAATATATATATGCCAAAAATATTTTTGGATTTTTTTTTTTTTTTTTGGTAATATTGGAAGTCTCACAAAATATAGTTATGAAAGTTCTTAATTTTTTTTGGGATTTTTATAGGTTTTCCTTCAAGTGTATCAAAGGTGGTATATGCCTTTTCCCATTTTTATAATAACTATAAATGGTCCTAACCAGTTTGGTTTAAACCTTGCTTTTTTTTCCTTTTATACATTGGTATTATTTTAATTTTATTTTCGTACTAGGTTACCCACAAAAAATTCATATGGTTGAACCTTTTCATTATATGCTTGTTTAATGAAATCTTGATAAACTCATAAGTGTTCAATAACCTGTGTGCATTTTTCACGTAGCTATTCTAATTGATGCATTTTATTATCATGGTATTCATTATATTTTATGATGTATTTGAGAGAAACCCACAAGGAATGTATCTCAAGTTCAATCAGTAAAACCACCTTTATAGCATATACTAAAGAATATAAGGTGTAGCCTAGGTAGGTGTGAAAGACTAGTGCAGTATGATCATAAAGCATACACCATCTACTAGTATTTTTCAATTGTCTTTCCAAGTATCTTGATAATAGTATTATTGGTTTCCCTTACCTATCTATTACCCTATGGGTTATAATGTGTATAAAAGGTATGTTTAACTTTATATTTACTAAAAAAACATTTTATTATTTTATTATTAAATGATGATCCATTATCAGAAATAATAGTTGAAGGTATGCCAAAATGGGAAATAATATTGGTAAAAAAAAATGTATCATCCCCTATGGTAAAATCAAGTGGAATTGCTTCCATCCATTTTTTAAAATATTTTATAGCTATTATTATGAACTTGTGTCCACTAGTGGATACCAAATTTATCCTTCCAATCAAGTCAAAACCCCATAATGAAAAGGGCCATCGTGAAATAATTGGTTGTAACTCATGTAATGATGCATCATAAAATGATGTATTTATAGCATTGTAAACAAAAATTTAATGTAAAATACATTCTTGTTCCATGGTAGGTGTTGACCCAATCTTGCCCCTTTGGTAAAATTTTGGTCACCCTCTTCAATCGCTATGAAAGGCCAGTCAATTTCAGGTTACAAGGTCCATCTTCAGGGTTCGACAGTCTCATTTAAAGCATTGGCTCAGCCTAATTCATCAACTGGCGAGTTCAGTGAGTTTAATTTCAACACACGATTCTTTAGCAGTCTAGTTCATCCATGGCCTTGTTCGAATTCATGTTTAACTCTTTGTGGAGTCCAAGGTTCAATTTGTTTTGGTTCAAAGTCCAAATTTCAAATGAGTTTGACATTTTTTTTAACCAGGCCCCAAATTTCTTCAGGCACGGTTTAAAACAAAAGCCCACGGCTTAGACACAAAGGGCCAAGTCGCATTAAAAGAAAAACAACCTAAGAAACCCAGGTGTTTACAAATGGAAAGAATCAAGTTTAAAGCAAAAGCCCATGGGAAAGAACATAAGGCTAAATGTAGATGAATTTCTACAGACTTTTGTCCATGAGAAAACATTCACGGACAAGTCCGTGGGTTACACACCAAATAGGCCTGACGGAAATTCAAAACTCCATGGAAAAACAAAGCCCATCAGGCAGTCCACGATAGTCAATAATGAAGTTGCTATGCATGACAGCCAATACGGTAGTCAGTGGCAAAGTTACCACACATGGCAGTCAACAACAGAATTGCTACTAACAACATTAAGCAGTGAAGTTACCGTGCATGGCAATTAGTGACAACAGTCAGCGGCAGAATTACCGCTAACAACATTAAGTGGAAAATTTGCCATCCACGGCAGTTAGCGGTAGCAGTCAGTGGTAGAATTTTTGCTAACAACATTAAGCAGCAGAGAAATAGCTCACTGGCATGAAGACATCCAAATGGAAATATCTGTGCACAAAGACAGCAGGGTGATAAATGTAAAAAAGCCTAGGTAAAATATTGAAGGCTTGCACAGATGAATTTTTGTAGACTTTTTGTCCATAGAAAACATCTGCAAACATAAAGCCCATGGAAAACATAAAGTCCATGGAGGGAATAAACATTAAAACCTGGGAGTAGACCAAGCTAAACCATGGTGCGAGGTGACAAAGATAAAAGGCAAGCCAAAGAAATTCAAGCAGGCCACGAAGGAGTTACACAAGTCCATGGGACTTTCAAAGCCTGACACAGCCAATATCCAAGCTTGCCAATAGTCAAGCAGGCCGCAGACTAGTGCGAGCAAGCTATGAAGGGATTCTAGCAGGTAGGCCGCATGGAAAAAGGAGTTAGGTTAGGTGCATACAACAAGAAATATCTATCAAATGGGAACAACAGTCCTCAGCGGCAAAATGACTATGAACAATAGTCAGTGGTAAAACAACCATGTACAACAATCTGTAGGACCCATGAAAAAGCCTGTGAGGAAAACTTTGCCACAGCACAAATGAGTTTGTAGGACTTTCAAAACCTGACAAGACATTAAAGGCAAGCCGTAGAGTAGATAGGACAAAATGGGAAAAGGACAAAATAACAAGCATGGTCCTAATAGTTTTCTGATGTCATCTACAGTGTTTTTCCCTTTCCCAATGAAGACTCAAGCAGCCACTTGCAAGCAAAATGCCAATGAGACTCCTCTTGGCTTTTCCATATAAATTGGTAGACTTGGTCATTTTAAATATCTTCCCCATTTTCTGTAAAGAGTGTAGCTCTACAAATTTTCCACCTGAATCAATAAAATATAGTTTTTTTCCTCCATCTTGAATAGATTTTTTGTGTGTGTCCTGAGTATTATTTTTGTTTAGTCATTATCTTCGATGCTTTCATAGGTTAATGCCAACAGACTAGCCATTTATAAGGCTCCAGTTCGTAGCTCACAAAAGAAGAGTTCTTTTGAGAAGAAAAACAAGGGAAGTCACTTACAGTGTGTGTAGTACAACACCTTGGTGAGTCTCTATTTCTATTTTCTGAGGACCTTTTCCTGTCTTTTCTTGTAAACTAGTTTCTTTGCCAAGCCTGAAGTGCATGCCATATTATTTTCCCTAATTCTGAGTGTGGATGTGGGAGGGTTGACCTTTATTTTGGTGTATCACCTCTTTAGAGTAGGCTATTTGTTTTCCTATATTTTCTTCTCCCTTTTCATCCCCCCCAGTATATCTATATATCTATATTTTGCACTATCTAAAACAAACAAGATACATCAGAGGGAACTAGACCATACCTAGAGACTCTCCTCTCCTGATTCACCATCCCACAGGTGAGAGAGGAGTTTCCATGTTGTGGGGAGAGGGAAAGAACCTATTTTCCTACCACCAGGTGTAATCTCTAGTGTCAACAGTTTTGGCACGCCTGGTGGGACGGTAATTTTATCAGTTTCCAATGCAATAGTATTTTGGGATTTATGTTGGTCCTACTATAGTCATTTCAAAGATTTCTAGCATTTGGCAACTCCACTGGTAAGAGCTTAGTTCTTTATTTTAAGACTAGTCACTTAAACTTCTATGCCAAAAGTCACCACAAGGTCAGCTTCAAGGGGGTCCCTTTTGTTTTCATTGAGCTGCCTTTAAACTCTATTAAAAGGCTCAGGTTTGAAAGAAATCACCGTTATCCATTAGTAAATCCTCCTAGACTTGTTTCTAGGAACACCAACCCAACTCAGCCACAGTTACAGCCCATTCCAGCCATGGCATTTCCTTTTGTAGCTTTTCACGGTGAGAGCCCCTTAAACCTCCCACGCTATGATCTGATTCCAGGAACAGCTCTAAAAAATGTGCCTTCTTTTGATGGAGTGGGGCCAATTACATTTGTTGAGCATATCAAGAATATTTCCAACCTTTTCAATATTCACAATATAATAGAGGAAAATATTGCCATCAGATTGTTGGCACTATCCCTTAAAGGCAAGGCTCTTGACTAGTACAGAACCTTGCCTGTGAATTCCATACATTCCTGGAATGAATTGGGCACCCGCTTAACTGATCATTTTGGGGAAAAAATTGATGGCCTCTCTCTTGCTGAGCAACTGACAACTATAAAGAGAGCTTCTCATGAGTATATGCAAGACTTCAACATGCGGCTTCAAAAGACTTGGGATAGAATTCCCATCCTAGTAAGACTGACTCCCAGCTACACTTTCTTGTACTATTTGAAAGCATTAAACAGTGATATTATTGTGATGATCTAATCTATGGGAGGACATATACTACCAGCTGCTTATGACATTGCCATATTAGCCAAAAATTTCTTGGTTCAAGGTGGAAAAATTGCCTCTAGGGCCCACATGCCACTTTTCCCAAAGATGCTGCCCCTATCCAAACTGTTACACTCACATTAGCCCCTATGCCTATCATTGAGAAGCCAGCTGTTGTTCCATCAAATGAACTACATGAGGTTAAAAGCCTATTACAAAACAAGTCAAATGAACTTGTAGCTCTTAAAAGGCAACAAGCTCAAAATAACAAGCCGAATCCAGGTTATCAACATCATGGTCAAGCACCTAGAAACCCTTTTCAAGGCTATAATCAAGGACAGGGTCAGCTTACTCAGACCAGGCCTTATCAAAATTATAACTCAGGCCCCTCTTCATCATCTAAAGCCATGGTGCCTACTCAGAATAACCTTGTACAGGAACAACCTAGCTATTCAACCATGGGACATGGTCAAGAGCAAGCTGTCCATACGAATGACATGCTGAATTTATTCCAAAATTTAGAAAACTAGGTTGATGATCATTCCCAACTTTTTGAGTTCCCAGCTCAGCCCAACATGAGTAATAATAAAACTCAGCCAGATTCTACCCTGATAAATCATGAAGAGGGTGAGCTCTGTGCAATTAATCATGGGGGCACTTTAGACAATCAGGTTGATTGCATTGTAGCCAACATGAGATTTAAAAGAAGAGTAGTTGGAGAAGTGCAGGCTTCACCTCAAGCAACAACGAATCCTCCATCACACCCATTTCAAAGGGCCCCAATTTCTAGACAACCATCTACACATCCAGCTCCTCAGTCCACAGCTCCAGCCAGGATCAGTCCAAAAGAAAGCACGAAGGGAATCAGCCCCCAAGTTAATATAGTTGATCAAATGAAGAAATTGCATGTGAGCATTTCTCTATGGGATTCATTGTCTCTTCCACGATAAAAGGAGGTATTGAAGAAAGAATTTCATAAACTAGATCGACAAGCCATCCCAATAGACACTAATAACGTACTAATTACGAATAGGCAGACTTCTGCTTTAGGTCAGGTAAAGAGAGAAGAAAGGACTCCCTCCTTTTATGTATCTTTGATCATAGGGGATTTCTTAGTACACAATTGCATAATCGACAGTGGGGCTAACACTTCAGTGATGCCCAAGTGCATTGCTGATAAGATGGGATTAAAGTATGAAGTAATGAACAAAGGAGTCTTACAACTAGATGGGATGCCTGCAAAGATAGTTGAAATCCTTAAAGGATTGAGTTTAACATTGCATGCCTGCCTGACATTCCCAATCCCTGATGATATAGTGGTAGCGAATGTTCCTCCATATTTCGCAATCTATTTGTCTAGGGACTTTACGTCCAAGATAGGAGGCTATCTACCAATGAATTGGTCATATCTGGTTTTCAGAACCAAGTACAGGACCAAAGTGAAATTGAATTCGAGCCACTCTACAAGGACCACCTAGAGCCCTATTCACCCAAGGTAGTGAATGTCAGTTACACTATCATTGATCCAGAAGAGTCTCAGACGAACTGATCTTCATCTTCTGCTCTTGAAGGAGTCACAAATCTACTCTTGGATGAGTGGGGAAGTGATAACTTCGAGCACAATCCTTATAAGTTTATTGAGGAAGTAGACCTTGGCATCTATTGCTTGTATGAAGAAGGCACCATCATGCCCAATATAATGAAGGAAAACAAAGAAGACCTTGATATGTGGCAGTTATACTTCGATAGTTCTAGAAGTAAACTGGGTGCTGGTGGTGGGCCAATGTTAGTTTCCCCTTCTAAAGAAAGGTACTTTTTAGCTTTCCATTTCCATTTCTCTTGCACATGTAATGTTGTAGAATATGAGTCCTTGATTCATGGACTTGAGTGGGTAAGAAAGAGAGGGATCAGGGAGTTACAAATCCTGGGGGACAGTGAACTAATTGTGAACCAAATAATAGGCCTAAACCTGACCAAGAACTCCTTGCTAAGGTCTTACAAGCATAGAGTCTGGGACTTGATGGAGGATTTTCTTGCTCTTAACATTACCTCGATTCTTAGGGAACAGAATAAGCAGGCTGACAGGCTGGCAGCTGTTAGCACCCAATTTGATTTTTCAAAAGAGATAAGCAGGGATTGTGGTTCGTGCCATTTAAAAGTGGTGGTTCGACCTTCAATTCTAGACAACATTACAAATTGGCAGGTCTTCAAAAGTGACCAGCAGATAGCTCTCTTCCTGAAGGAAGAAGCTGATTTTGCAGTCCACAATCAAGCAAAATTGCAGTAGTAATACGGAAATTAGATTGTTCAATTGAAGAACAATAAACTCCTTAAGGGTCTAGTCACACTTGAGAGTATTTTCAATGGAGATGACCAACTAAGAGATGAAAAAGCATGCATCACTACCAGAAAGGAGAATTATAAAAAAGTTGAAATCTTCAAGGATAAGTTGCTAGTGCTCGATAAGGTCTACACGTTTCAATAAAGGCAAGCTTTCATTCTATTGTGTCAGGAGTTCGCTAACATCTTTGCCTGGAATTATAGCAACTTGAAAGGTTTTGATCCAAGACTCACCTAGCACACCATTGAATTAGAGGAAGGTGCAAAACCAGTCACCCAAAAATAGAGGCCTGTTAATCTAATGATCAAACTCCTTATGCAAAAAGAATTGGTCAAATTGATTGAGTCTGGCATTATATTTCTGATCAAACATTCCTCATGGTTGGCCAATTTGGTTCTAGTTAGAAATAAAAATGGGGAGATCAAGCTGTGCGTCGACTTCAGAGAACTTAATAAAGTCTCTTTAAAATATCATTATCCCCTTCTAAACATGGAATAGATCCTCCAAAAGGTAATTGGTTCTAAATATTTCTCCCTCCTGAATGGTTATTCAGGATATAATCAAATTCTGGTGCGAGGCTGTGACCAATACAAAATAGCCTTCAACACTAAATGGGGAACATTCGCCTACCAAAAGATGCCTTTTGGGCTATCCAATGCTGGTGCTACCTTCCAGCGAGCCATGGACATGGTTTTCAGTGGTTTGATAAATAAGAACGTGTTAGTGTACCTTGATGATATAACGGTTTTCTCCAAGGAGGAGGGCCAGCACATGGAACACCTCAGGCAGATTTTTGAGAGGTGCAAGGAATTTGGCATCTCTCTAAATCCAAAGAAATGTGTATTTGCTATTCATGAGGGGAAACTTCTTGGCCACATTGTGTCCAAGGAATGTTTGTCTATTGACCCCGAGAGAGTCTGCTCCATTCTGGAGATGTCCCTATCAAAGCACAAGAAAGGCCTGCAAAGTTTCTTTGGCCAAATAAATTTCACTCAGAGGTTCATTCTAAATTTTTCTCAGATAGTTAAACCCCTAACCTCTATGTTGAGGAAGGGTGAGGAATTCAACTGGACAATGCCAAGAAAAGACAGCTTTGAAGCCATCAAATAGGCTTTGACCCAGGCTCCCACTCTAATCAACCCCAACTTCAATAAAGACCTCAATCTCTATACCTTCAGTAATGGAGAAGTGATATCTGCTATGCTTACTCAAGCAAATAGTGATGACCTCGAGCAACCACTCACCTTCTTTAGCCAAGGGTTAGAGGACTTCAAAATTAGGTACACCTACATAAAAAAGCAAGTCCTGGCAGTAGTGCGCAGCCTGAAGAAATTTAGATACATGTTGTCAAACAGTATGATCCATCTCATGGTTCCACATCCTAGCATCAAGGATTTCTTGACCAACCGAGACTTAAATGAGAAAAGAGTAGGATGGATCACCAAAGTGATGGAGTACAACATAGACATCAAAATTTCCAAGTTGGTGAGAGAAAGTGGCCTGTGTGAACAGCTAGCTGTAGATTTAAGACAAAAGGGTGAAGACAGCTTGCTGATCCTTGATGCAGCCACTGCAGAAGAACCAACTATCATAAGAGATTGGATGCTAGACATGAGACACTTCCTTCTTATAGGCGAATGTCCACAGGGTCTTAGTAGGGCTGGGAGAAAGTATTTTAAACTTCAATCCCTTCCTTATGTTTTGATTGATGGAGTATTATTTAGGAAGGATCTCTCTGGGGTTCTCCTAAGATGCATTAACCTTAGTCAGGCTGACAAGGTATTAGCTAAGTTTCATGATGGGCCAACAGGTGGCCATTTCTCCCCTAAGACCACAACAACAAAAATAATGAGATCTGGCTATTTCTGGCCCACTCTTTTCAAGGATACCTATGCCTGGGTAAGGAAGTGCTAGAAGTGTGCACTTTTTGACAGAAAATAGTGATTGGCTGCCATGCCCCTACAGCCCATTCAAGTTGAACAACCATTCATGCAGTGGGGCCTGGATTTCATAGGGATGATCAATCTTCCCTCCAGTGTTGGACACAAATGGGTCCTGACTGCTACGAATTATTTCACCAAGTGGGTGGAAGCCATTACTTTGAAGGAAGTGAATGAAAGCACAGTCCTGGATTTCTATGAGGACTTAGTGACACATTTTGGGGTCCCAGCCACTATAATCTTAGATAAGGCCTTGGCTTTCCTGGGAACCAAAACTAGTGAATGGGTGCTAAGGTATGGTATATACCTCAGCACTTCATCAAATTACTACCCATAGGGAAATGGACTGGCTGAGTCCACTAATAAAAATTTAATCAGGATTATAAAGAGGACCATGGAAGAAAATCAAAAAACTTGGCATGCCAAGTTGAAGACAACTCTATGGGCCGATCGAATCACTCCGAAGAGAGAAATCGTAAATTCCCCATATACGCTCATATATGGAAAGGAAGCTAGGCTTCCCATCTCAATTGAACTACCAGCATTAGATCTCACCCATCAGCTACAGTTAGAAGAAGGAACCAGCATGGAGGTCAGATTGTGTGAACTAATAGAGCTCCAAGAGGTAAGGAATCAGGCTATGGTCTCTATGATCAGTTGCCAACAACAAGTGAAAAGATATTTCGACAAGAAATCTTTGTCAAAAAATTTCACTAAAGGAGACATTATCTTAAAATGGGATGAAGATAGAGCTAAGCCTAGAAAACATGCAAAATTTGATGCCCTCTGGAGTGGTCCTTACATGATTACTCAGTGCAAGCAGCATAACGCATTCTAGCTCTCCAGGTTGGATGGCAGAGAACTGTGTATCCCAGTTAACGGGATACATTTGAAGCATTGCCACTAATTTTTGGTTTGGTTGTATATAGTTTCCCTTGTTCTCTTTCCTATTTTCCCTAAGTGCAGTTTGCACAGTTAGTTGTTTTTAGTCTTGTGTGTTTCCCTTTGTGTATGGGGGTAAATTCTATGTATTTGTTCCTGGGATCTTTCGGGCTGTTATTAATTCTTTTCAAGCTACATCTGACTCCGCACCCAATGGATATGCAAGGCAACTGGGTTCTAAGCATAGCAGGCATGCTTACCCTATGAGTCACCAATTTGTTGACCCAATTTTGCCCCTCTAGTAAAATTTTGGTCACCCTCTTCAATCGCTATAAAAGGCTAGTCAATTTAAGGTTGCAAGGTCCATCTTCAGGGTTCAACAGTCTCATTTAAAGCATTGCCTCAGCCTAATTCATTAGCTGGTGAGTTCAGTGAGTTTAATTTCAACACACAGTTCTTTAGCGATCTAGTTAGTCCATGGCCTTGTTCAAATTCATGTTTAACACTTTGTGGAGTCCAAGGTTCAATTCCTTTTGGTTCAAAGTCCAAATTTCAAATGAGTTTGACATTTTTTTTAACCAAGCCACAAATTTCTTCGGGCACGGTTTAAAACAAAAGCCCACGGCTTAGACACAAAGGACTAAGTCATGTTAAAATAAAAACAACGTAAGAAACCTAGGTGTTTACAAATGGAAAGAGTCAAGTTTAAAGCAAAAGCCTGTGGGAAAGAACATAAGGCTAAATGCAAATGAATTTCCACAGACTTTTGTCCACGGTAAAACATCCATAGACAAGTCCATGGGTTACACAACAAACAAGCTTGACATAAATTCAAAACTCCATGGAAAAACAAAGCCCGTCAGGTAGTCCATAGAAGTCAGTGGCAAAGTTGCTATGCACGACAGCCAACATGGCAGTCAGCGGTGAAGTTGTTGTGAATGGCAGTCAGTAGTAGTAGTCAGCAACAGAATTGCCACTAACAACATTAAGCGGCAAAGTTGTCATGCACGGTAGTCAGCAGCAGCAGTCAGCGATAGAATTGCCGCTAACAACATTAAGTGGTAGAGAAATAACCCGCTGGCATGAAGACATCCAAATGGAAATATCCCTGCACGAAGATAGTGGGGTGACAAATGCAAAAAAGCCTGGGTAAAATACCGAAGGCTTGCGTGGATGAATTTTGTCCATGGAAAACATAAAGTCTGCGGAGGGAATAAACATTAAAATCTGGGATCAGACCAAGCTAAACCCCAATGTGAGGTGACAAAGCTGAAAGGCAAGCTGAAGAAATTCAAGCAAGCTGTGAAGGAGTTACACAAGTCCATGGGACTTTCAAAGCCCGACACAGCCAATATCCAAGCTCGCCAATAGTCAAGCAGGCTACAGACCATCCTGAGCAAGCTGTGAAGGGATTCTAGTAGGCAGGCCATGTGGAAAAATGAGTTGGGTCAGGCGCATACAACAAGAAATGTCTGCCCAACGGGAACAAGAGTCCTCAATAGCAAAATGACTGTGAACAATAGTTAGGCATAAAACTACCATGCACAACAGTCTGCAGGACCCATGAAAAATCCCATGAGGAAAACTTTGCCGTAACCCAAACGAGTCTGTAAGACTTTCAAAACCTGACAAGACATTAAATGCAAGCCGTAGAGCAGATACGATAAAATGGGAAAAGGACAACATAGCAAGCATGGTCTTAGAAGTTTTTTGATGTCATCTACATTGTTTTTCCCTTTCCCAATGAAGACTCAAGTAGCCACTTGCAAGCAAAATGCCAATGAGACTCCTCTTGGCTTTTCCATATAAATTGGCAAACTTGGTCATTTTAAAGATCTTCTCCATTTTCTGTAAAGAGCGCAGCTCTACAAATTTTCCACCTGAATCAATAAAATACAATTTTTTGCCTCCATCTTGAATAGATTTTTTGTGTGTGTCCTGAGTATTATTTGTGTTTAGTCATTATCTTTGATGCTTTCACAGGTTAATGCCGATAGACCAACCATCTATAAGGCTCCAGTTTGCAGCTCACAGAAGAAGAGTTCTTTTGAGAAGAAAAACAAGGGAAGTCACTTACAGTGTGTGTAGTACAACACCTTGGTGAGTCTCTATTTCTATTTTCTGAGGACCTTTTCCTATCTTTTCTTGTAAATTGGTTTCTTTGCCAAGCTTGAAGTGCATGTCATATTGTTTGCCATGATTTTGAGTGTGGATGTGGGAGGGTCGACCTTTATTTTGGTGTATCACCTCTTTAGAGTAGGTTGTTTGTTTTCCTATATTTTCTTCTCCCTTTTCATCCCCCCTAATATATCTATATATCTATATTTTGCACTGTCTGAAACAAACAAGATAGATCAGAGGGAACTAGCCCATACCTAGAGACTCTTCTCTCCAGCTTCACCATCCCACAGGTGAGAGAGGAGTTTCCATGTTGCGGGGAGAGGGCAAGAAATTGTTTTCCTACCATCGGGTGCAATCTCCAGCGTCAACAGTTTTGGCACACTCGGTGGGACGGTAATTTTATCAATTTCCATTGCAATAGTATTTCAAGATTGATGCTGGTCCTACTACAGTCATTTCAAATATTTCAGCATTTGGCGACTCCACTAGTAAGAGATTAGTTCTTTAATCTAAGACCAGTCACTTAAACTTCTATGCCAAAAGTTACCATAAGGTCAGCTTCAAGGGGGTCCCTTTTGTTTTCATTGAGCTGCCTTTAAACTCTGCTAAAAGGCTCAGGTTTGAAAGAACTTGCCCTTATCCATTATTAAATCCTCCTAGACTTGTTGCTAGGAACACTAACCTAGCTCAGCCACAGTTACAGCCCATTCCAGCCATGGCATTGCCTTTTGCAACTTTTTGCAGTGTGAGCCCCTTAAACCTCCCATGTTATGATCTGATTCCAGGAACAGCTCTAAAAAATGTGCCTTCTTTTGATGGAGTGGGGCCAATTACAAATGTTGAGCATATCAAGAATATTTCCAACCTTTGCAATATTCACAATATAACAGAGGAAAATATTGCCATCAGATTGTTGGTGCTGTCCCTTAAAGGCAAGGCTCTTGACTGGTACAGAACCTTGCCTCTGAATTCCATACATTCCTGGAACAAATTGGGCACCCACTTAACTAATCATTTTGGGGAAAAAAGTGATGGCCTCTCTCTTGCTAAGCAACTAACAACTATAAAGAGAGCTCCGCACGAGTACATGTAAGACTTCAACACATGGTTTCAAAAGAATTGGGATAGAATTCCCATCTTGGTAAGACTGACTCCTAGCTACGCTTTCTTGTACTATTCTAAAGCATTAAACAGTGATATTGCTCTGATGATCCAATCTATGGGAGGACATATACTGCCAGCTGCTTATGACATTGCCATAGTAGCCAAAAATTGCTTGGTTCAAGCTAGAAAAATCACCTCTAGGCCCCACATGCCACTTTTCCCAGAGATGTTGCCCCCTATCCAGACTATTGCACCCACATTAGCCCCTATGCCTAGCATTGAGAAGCCAACTGATGTTCCATCAAATGAATGACATGAGGTTAAAAGCCTATTACAAAACATGTCAAATGAACTTGTTGCTCTCAAAAGGCAACAAGCTCAAAATAACAAGCCGAATCCAGGTTATCAACATTATGGTCAAGCACCTAGAAACCCTTTTCAAGGCTATAATCAAGGACAGGGTCAACTTACTCAGACCATGCCTTATCAAAATAATAACTCAGGCCCCTCTTCATCAAATAAAGCCATGGTGCCTACTAAGAATAACCTTGTATAGGAATAGCCTAGCTATTCGACCATGGGACATGGTCAAGAGTAAGTTGTCCATATGAATGACATGCTAAATTTATTCTAGAATTTAGAAAACTAGGCTACTGATCATTCCCAATTTTTTTGAGTTCCCAGCTCAGCCCAGCATGAGTAACAATCAAACTCAGCCGGATTCTACCCTGATAAATCATGAAGAGGGCAAGCTCTATGCAATTAATCATGGGGGCGTCATAGACAATCAGGTTTAATTCATTACAGCCAACATGAGATTTAAAAGAAGAGCAGTTAAAGAAGCGCAGGCTTCCCCTCAGGCAACAAGGAATCCTCCATCACACCCATTTCAAAGGGCCCCAATTTCCAGACAACTGTCTACACCTCTAGCTCCTCAGTCTATAGCTCCAGCCGGGATCAACCCAAAGGAAAGCACGAAGGGAATCAGCCCCCAAGTTAATATAGTTAATCAAATGAAGAAATTGCATGTGAGCATTTCTCTATGGGATTCATTGTCTCTTCCAGGACAAAAGGAGGTATTAAAGAAAGAATTGCATGAACGAGATCGACAAGCCATCCCAACAGACACTAATAACATCCTAATGACGAATGGGCAGCCTTCTACTTTAGGTCAGGTAAAGAAAGAATAAAGGACTCCCCCCTTTTATATATCTTTGATCATAGGGGATTTTGTAGTACATAATTGCATAATCGACAGTGGGGCTAGCACTTCAATGATGCCCAAGTGCATTGCTGATAAGATGGGATTAAAGTATAAAGTAATGAACAAAGGAGTCTTGTAACTAGATGGGATGCCTGCAAAGATAGTCAAAATACTAAAAGGATTGAGTTTAACATTGCATGCCTGCCCAACATTCCCAATCCCCCATGATATAGTGGTAGCAGATGTTCCTCCATATTTCACAATCTATTTGTCTAGGGACTTTACGTCCAAGATAGGTGGCTATCTAGCAGCGAATTGGTCATATCTAGTTTTCAGAACCAAGTACGGGACCAAAGTGAAAATTGAATCCGAGCCACTCTACAAGGACCACCTAGAGCCCTATTCACCCAAGGTAATGAATGTCAGTTACACTATCATCGATCCAGAAGAGTCTCAGACGGACCGATCTTCATCTTTAGCTCTTGAAGGAGTCGTAGATATACTCTTGGATGAGTGTGGAAGTGATAACTTTGAGCATGATCCTTATAAGGTTATTGAGGAAGCAGACCTTGGCGTCTATTGCTTGCATGAAGAAGGTGTCATCATGCCCAATATAATGAAGGAAAACAAAGAAGACCTTGATCTGTGGTAGTTATACTTTGACGGTTCCAAAAGTAAACTGGGCACTGGTGGTGGGGCAATGTTAGTTTCCCATTTTAAATAAAGGTACTTTTCAGCTTTCCATTTCTAGTTCTCTTGCACATGTAATGTTATAGAATATGAGTCCTTGAGTCATGGACTTGAGTGGGCAAGAAAGAGAGGGATCAAGGAGATGCAAATCTTGGGGGACAATGAACTAATTGTGAACCAAATAAGAGGCTTGAACCTGACCAAGAACTCCTTGCTGAGGTCTTACAAGCACAGAGTCTAGGACTTGATGGAGGATTTCCTTGGTCGTAACATTACCTCAATTCCCAGGGAACAAAATAAGCAGGCTGACACGCTGGTAGCTATTGGCACCCAATTTGATGTTTCAAAAGAGATAAGCAAGGATTGTGGTTCACGCCATTTAAAAGTGGTGGTTTGGCCTTCAATTCCAGACAACATTACAAACTGGCAGGTCTTTGAAAGTGACCACCAGATAGCTCTCTTCCTGCAAGAAGAAGTTAAGTTTGCAGTCCACAATCAAGTGAAATTGCAGCAGCAATACAAAAATCAGATTTTTCAATTGAAAAATAATAAACTCCTTAAGCGTCTGGTCACACATGAGATTATTTTAAATGGAGATGACCAACTAAGAGATGACAAAGCATGCATCACTACCAGAAAGGAGAATTATGAAAAAGTTGAAATCTTCAAGGACAAGCTGCTAGCGCTCGATAAGGTCTACATGTTTCAAGAAAGGCAAGCTTTCATTCTGCTATGTCAGGAGTTTACTGACATCTTTTCCTAGAATTATAGCGACTTGAAAGGTTTTGATCCAAGATTCGCCCAACACACCATTGAATTAGAGGAAGGTGCAAAACTAGTCACCCAAAAATAGAGGCCTGTTAATCCGATCATTGAACTCCTTATGCAGAAACAATTGGTCAAATTGATTGAGTCTGACATTATATTTTTGATCAAACATTCCTCATGGTTGGCCAATTTGGTTCCAATTAGAAAGAAAAATGGGGAGATCAGGCTGTGCGTCGACTTTAGAGACCTTAATAAAGTCTCTTTAAAATATCATTATGCCCTTCCAAACATGGAACAGATCCTCCAAAAGGTAACTGGTTCCAAATGTTTCTCCCTCCTGGATGGTTATTCAAGATATAATCAGATTCTAGTGTGAGGCTGTGACCAATACAAAACAACCTTCACCACTAAATGGGGAACGTTCACCTACTAGAAGATGCCTTTCAGGCTATCCAATGTTGGTGCTACCTTCTAGCGAGCCATGGACATGGCTTTCAATGGTTTGATAAATAAGAACGTGCTGGTGTACCTTGATGATATAACATTTTTCTCCAAGGAGGTAGGCCAGCACATGGAACACCCCAGGCAGATTTTTGAGAGGTGCAGGGAATTTCGCATCTCTCTAAATCCAAAGAAATGTGTATTTTCTATTCATGAGGGGAAACTTCTTGGCCACATTATGTCCAAGGAAGGTTTGTCTATTGACCCCGAGAGAGTTCACTCCATTCTGGAGATGTCCCTACCAAAGCACAAGAAAGGCCTGCAGAGTTTCTTTGGCTGGATAAATTTCATTTGGAGGTTCATTCCAAATTTTGCTGAGATAGTTAAACCCCTAACCTCTATGTTGAGGAAGGGTGAGGAATTCAACTGGACAACACCAAGAAAAGATAGCTTTGAAGCCATAAAATAGGCTTTAACCCAAGCTCCCACTCTAATCAGCCCCAACTTCAATAAAGACCTCAATCTCTATACCTTCAGTAATGGAGAAGTGATATCTGCTATGCTTACTCAAGCAAACAGTGATGACCTCGAGCAACCACCTGCCTTCTTCAGCCAAGGGTTAGAGGACTTTGAAATCAGGTACACCTACGTAGAAAAGCAAGTCCTGGTAGTAGTTCATAGCTTGAAGAAATTCAGATACATGTTGTCAAACAGTAGGATCCATCTCATGGTTCCACATCCTAGCGTCAAGGATTTCTTGACCAACAGAGACTTAAACGAGAAAAGAGCGGGATGGATCACCAAAGTGATGGAGTATGACATAGACATCAAAATCACCAAGTTGGTGAGAGGAAGGGGCCTATGTGAATAGCTAGCTACAGATTTAAGACAAAAGGGTGAAGATAGCTTGCTAATCCTTGACGTAGCCACTACAGAAGAACCAGTTGCCATAAGAGATTGGACGCTAGACATGAGGCGCTTCCTTCTTATAGGTGAATGTCCACAGGGTCTTGGTAGGGCTAGGAGAAGGTATTTTAAACTTTAGTCCCTTCCTTATGTTTTGATTGATGGAGTATTATTTAGGAAGGATCTCTCTGGGGTTCTCCTAAAATGCATTGACCTCAGTCAGGCTGATAAGGTATTAGTTGAGTTTCACGATGGGCCAGCAGGTGGCCATTTCGCCCCTAAGACCATAGCAGCAAAAATAATGAGAGCTAGCTATTTTCGGCCCACTCTTTTCAAGGATACCTATGTCTAGGTAAGGAATTGCCATAAGTGTGCACTTTTTGATGGAAAACAATGATTGGCTGCCATGCCCTTACAACCCATTCAAGTTGAACAACCATTCATGCAGTGGGGCCTAGATTTCATAGGGATGATCAATCCTCCCTCCAGTTCCAGACACAAATGGGTCTTGACTACTACAAATTATTTCACCAGGTGGGTGAAAGCCATTGCTTTGAAGGAAGTGAATGAAAGCGCAGTCCTGGATTTCTATGAGGACTTAGTGACACATTTTGGGGTCCCAGCCACTATAATCTTAGATAATGCCTTGGCTTTCTTGGGAACCAAAACTAGTGAATCGGCATTAAGGTATGGTATATACCTCAACATTTCATCAAATTACTACCCACAGGGAAATGGACTGGATGAGTCCACTAATAAAAATTTAATCAGGATTATAAAGAGGACCATGGAAGAAAATTAGAAAACATGGCATGCCAAGTTGAAAAAAGGTCTATGGGCTCATCGAATCACTCTGAAGAGAGCAATTGGAAATTCCCCATATATGCTCGTATATGGAAGGGAAGCTAGGCTTCCCATCTCACTTGAACTACCAGCATTAGATCTCACCCATCAGCTACAGTTAGAAGAAGGAACCAGCATGGAGGTCAGATTATGCGAACTAATGGAGCTCCAGGAGGTAAGGAATCGGGCCATGGTCTCTATGATTAGTCACCAACAGCAAGTGAAAAGACATTTTGACAAGAAATCTTTGTCAAAAAATTTTGCTGAAGGAGACATTGTCTTAAAATGGGATGAAGATAGAGCTAAGCCCAGAAAACATGCAAAATTTGATGCCCTCTAGAGTGGTCCTTACATGATTACTCAGTGCAAGCAGCATAACGCGTTCCAGCTCTCCAAGTTGGATGGCAGAGAACTGTGTATCCCAATTAATGGGATACATTTGAAGCATTGCCACTAATTTTTGGTTCGGCTGTATATAGTTTCCCTTGTTCTCTTTCCTATTTTCCCTAAGTGCAGTTTGCACAGTTAGTTGTTTTTAGTCTTATGTGTTTCCCTTTGCGTATGGGGGTAAATTCTATGTATTTGATCCTGGGATCTTTCAGGCTGTTATCAATTCTTTTTTAGCTGTATCCAACTCCACACCCAACAAATATGCAAGGCAACTAGGTTCTAAGCATAGCAAGCACACTTACCCTATGAGTTACCAATTTGTTGACCCAATTTTACCCCTCTAGTAAAATTTTGGTCACCCTCTTCAATTGCTATGAAAGGCCAGTCAATTTTGGGTTTCAAGGTCCATCTTTAGGGTTTGGCATTCTTGTTTAAAGCATTGGCTCGGCCTAATTCATCAGCTAGCGAGTTCAGTGAGTTCAATTTCAACACACGGTTCTTCAGCGGTCTAGTTTGTCCATGGCCTTGTTCGAATTCATGTTTAACACTTTGTGGAGTCCAAGGTTCAATTTGTTTTGGTTTAAAGTCCAAATTTCAAATGAGTTTGACATTTTTTTAACCAATCCCTGAATTTCTTCGAGCACGGTTTAAAACAAAAGCCCACGGCTTAGACACAAAGGGCTGATTCACGTTAAAATAAAAACAACGTAAGAAACCTAGGTGTTTACAAATGGAAGAGTCAGGTTTAAATAAAAAGGCCACGAGAAAGAACATAAGGCTAAACACAGATGAATTTCCATAGACTTTTGTCCATGGGAAAACATCTGTGAACAAGTCCATGGGTTACACACCAAATAGGCCCGATGAAAATTCAAAACTCTATGGAAAAACAAAGCCCGTCAGGCAGTCCACGGTAGTCAGCGACGAAGTCACCACGCATGGCAGCCAACATGGTAGTCAGTGGTGAAGTTGTTGCGCATGGCAGTCAGTGGCAAAATTGCCGCTAACAACATTAAGTGGCAAAGTTACCGTGCACGACAGTCAGTTTCAGCAGTCAGTGGTAGAATTGCTGCTAACAACATTAAGTGGTGGAGAAATAGCCCACTGGCATGAAGACATCCAAATGGAAATATTCGTGCATGAAGATAGTGGGGTGAAAAATGTAAAAAAGCCCAGGTAAAATATCAAAGGCTTGCGTATATGAATTTTTGTGGACTTTTTGTCCATAGAAAACATCCACGAACATAAAGCCCACGAAAAACATAAAGTCCATGGAGGGAATAAACATTAAAACCTGGGAGCAGACCAAGCTAAACCCCAGCATGAGGTGACAAAGTTGAAAGGCAAGCTGAAGAAATTCAAGCAGGCTGCGAAGGATTTACACAAGTCCACGGGACTTTCAAAGCCCAACACAGCCAATATCCAAGCTTTCCAATAGTCAAGTAGGCTGCAGACCAACTCGAGCAAGTCGCGAAGGCATTCTAGCAAGCAGGCCACATGGAAAAGGGAGTTGAGTCAGGCACATACAATAAGAAATGTCTGCCCAATGGGAACAATAGTCCTCAGTGGCAAAATGACTGTGAACAATAGTCAGCAATAAAACTACCATGCATAATAGTCTGCAGGACCCATGAAAAAGCCCGTGAGGAAAACTTTGCCGCAGCCCAAATGAGTTTGCAGGACTTTCAAAACTCGACAAGACATTAAAGGCAAGCCATAGAGTAGATAGGACAAAATGGGAAAAGGACAAAACAACAAGCATTGTCCCAATAGTTTTCTAATGTCATATACAGTGTTTTCCCCTTTCCCAATGAAGACTCAAGCAGCCACTTGCAAGCAAAATGCCAATGAGACTCCTCTTGGCTTTTCCATATAAATTCGTGGACTTGGCCATTTTAAAAATCTTCTCCATTTTTTGTAAAGAGTGCAGCTCTACAAATTTTCCACCTGAATCAATAAAATACAATTTTTTGCCTCCATCTTGAATAGATTTTCTGTGTGTGCCCTGAGTATTATTTGTGTTTAGTCATTATCTTTGATGCTTTCACAGGTTAATGCCAATAGACCAGCCATCTATAAGGCTCCAGTTCATAGCTCATAGAAGAAGAGTTCTTTTGAGAAGAAAAATAAGTGAAGTCACTTACAATGTGTGTAGTACAACACCTTGGTGAGTCTCTATTTCTATTTTATGAGGACCTTTTCCTGTCTTTTCTTGTAAACTAGTTTCTTTGCCAAGACTGAAGTGTATGTCATATTATTTGCCCTAATTTTGAGTGTGGATGTGGGAGGGTCAACCTTTATTTTGGTGTATCACCTCTTTACAGTAGGCTATTTGTTTTTCTATATTTTCTTCTCCCTTTTCATCCCCCCTAGTATATCTATATATCTATATTTTGCACTGTCTGAAACAAACAAGATACATTAAAGGGAACTAGCCCATACCTAAAGACTCTCCTCTCCTACTTCATCATCCCATAGGTGAGAGAGGAGTTTCCATGTTGTGGGGAGAGGGCAGGAACCTATTTTCCTACCACTGGGTGCAATCTCCAGTGTCAACAATTTTGGCACGCCCGGTGGGATGGTAATTTTATCGATTTCCAACGCAGTAGTATTTTGGGATTGATGCTGGTCCTGATATAGTTATTTCAAAGATTTCCAGCATTTGGTGACTCCACTGGTAAGAGCTTAGTTCTTTATTTTAAGACAAGTCACTTAAACTCCTATGCCAAAAGTCACCACAAGGTCAGCTTCAAGGGGGTCCCTTTTGTTTTCATTGAGCTACCTTTAAACTCTGCTAAAAGGCTCAAGTTTGAAAGAACTCACCCTTATCCATTAGTAAATCCTCCTAGACTTGTTGCTAGGAACACTAACCTAGCTCAACCACAGTTACAGCCCATTTATGCCATGGCATTGCCTTTTATAGCTTTTCATAGTGAGAGCCCCTTAAACCTCCCATGCTATGATCCAATTCCAAGAATAGCTCTAAAAAATGTGCCTTATTTTGATGGAGTGGGGCCAATTACAGCTATTGAGCATATCAAGAATATTGCCAACCTTTGCAATATTCACAATATAATAGAAGAAAATATTACCATCAAATTGTTGGCACTGTCCCTTAAAGGCAAGGCTCTTGACTGGTACGGAACCTTGCCTGTGAATTCCATACATTCCTAGAACAAATTGGGCACCCGCTTAACTGATCATTTTGGGGAAAAAAGTGATGGCCTCTCTCTTGCTGAGCAACTGACAACTATAAAGAGAGCTCTGCACGAGTACATGCAAGACTTTAACACGTAGTTTCAAAAGACTTCGGATAGAATTCCCATCCCGGTAAGACCGACTCCCAACTATGCTTTCTTGTACTATTTAAAAGTATTAAACAGTGATATTGTTGTGATGATCTAATCTATGGGAGGACATATACTACCAGTTGCTTATGACATTGCCATAGTAGCTAAAAAATGATTAGTTCAAGCTGTAAAAATTGTTTCTACGCCACACATGCCACTTTTCCCAGAGATGTTGCCCCCTATCCAAACTATTGCACCCACATTAGCCCCTGTGCCTAGCATTGAGAATCCAGCTGTTGTTCTGTCAAATGAACGACATGAGGTTAAAAGCCTATTACAAAACATGTCAAATGAACTTGTAGCTATTAAAAGGAAACAAGCTCAAAATAACAAGCTGAATCTGGGTTATCAACATTATGGTCAAGCACCTAGAAACCCTTTTCAAGGCTATAATCAAGGATAGGGTCAGCTTACTCAGACCAGGCCTTATCAAAATTATAACTCAGGCCCCTCTTCATCATTTAAATCCATGGTGCCTACTCAGAATAACCTTGTGCAGGAACAACCTAGCTATTCGACCATGGGACATGGTCAAGAGCAAGCAGTCCATATGAATGACATGATGAATTTCTTCTAGAATTTTGAAAACTAGGCTGTTGATCATTCCTAGTTTTTTTGAGTTCCCAGCTCAGTCCAACACTAGTAAAAATCAAACTCAGCTAGATTTTACCCTGATAAATCATGAAGAGGGTGAGCTCTATGCAATTAATCATAGGGGAATTGTAGACAATCAGGCTAATTGCATTGCAGCCAACATGAGATTTAAAAGAAGAGTAGTTGGAGAAACATAGGCTTCCCCTCAAGTAGCAATGAATCCTCCACCACACCCATTTCAAAGGGCCCCAATTTCTAGACCATCGTCTGCACCTCCAACTCCTCAGTCTACAGCTCCAGTTGGGATCAGCCCAAAGGAAAGCACAAAGGGAATCAGCCCCCAAGTTAATATAGTTGTTCAAATGAAGAAATTTTATGTGAGCATTTCTCTATGGGATTCATTGTCTCTTCCAGGACAAAAGGAGGTATTGAAAAAAGAATTGCATGAACTAGATCGACAAACCATCCTAGCAGACACTAATAACATCCTAATGATGAATGGGCAGCCTTCTGCTTCAGGTCAAGTAAAGAAAGAAGAAAGGACTCCCCCTTTTTATGTATCTTTGATCATAGGGGATTTTTTAGTACACAATTGCATAATCGACAGCGGGGCTAGCACTTCAGTGATGCCCAAGTGCATTGCTGATAAGATGGGATTAAAGTATGAATTAATGAACAAAGGAGTCTTGTAACTAGATGGGACGCCTGCAAGATAGTCAGAATCTTGAAAGGATTGAGTTTAACATTGCATGCCTGTCTGACATGCTCAATCCCCCATGATATAGTGGTAGCGGACATTCCTCCATATTTTGCAATCTATTTATCTGGGGACTTTACGTCCAAGATAGGTGGATATCTAGCAGCGAGTTGGTCATATCTGGTTTTCAGAACCAAGTACGGGACCAAAGTGAAAATCGAATCCGAGCCACTCTACAAGGACCACCTAGAGCCCTATTCACCCAAGGTAGCAAATGTCAGTTACACTATCATTGATCCAGAAGAGTCTCAGATGGACTGATCTTCATCTTCTACTCTTGAAGGAGTCACAAATCTACTCTTGGATGAGTGGGGAAGTGATAACTTTGAGCACAATCCTTATAAGTTTATTGAGGAAGTAGACCTTGGTGTCTATTGCTTGCATGAAGAAGGTGCTATCATGCCCAATATAATGAAGGAAAATAAAGAAGACCTTGATCTGTGGCAGTTATACTTCAATGGTTCCAGAAGTAAACTGGGCACTGGTGGTGGGGCAATGTTAGTTTCCCCTTCTAAAGAAAGTTACTTTTCAGCTTTTTGTTTCTAGTTCTCTTGCACATGTAATGTTGCAGAATATGAGTCCTTGATTCATGGACTTGAGTGGGCAAGAAAGAGAGGGATCAAGGAGTTGCAAATCTTGGGGGACAGTGAACTAATTGTGAACCAAATAAGAGGCTTGAACCTAACCAAGAACTCCTTGATGAGGTCTTACAAGCACAGAGTCTGGGACTTGATGGAGGATTTCCTTGCTCTTAACATTACCTTGATTCCTAGGGAACAGAATAAGCACGCTTACAGGCTGGCAGCTGTTGGTGCCCAATTTGATGTTTCAAAAGAGATAAGCAGGGATTGTGGTTTGTGCCATTTAAAAGTTGTGGTTTGGCCTTTAATTCTAGACAACATTACAAATTGGTAGGTCTTCAAAAGTGACCAACAGATAGATCTCTTCCTGAAGGAAGAAGCTGAGTTCATAGTCCACAATCAAGCAAAATTGCAGTAGCAATACAGAAATCAGATTGTTCAATTGAAGAACAATAAACTCCCTAAGGGTCTGGTCACACTTGAGAGTATTTTCAACGGAGATGACCAACTAAGAGATGACAAAGCATGCATCACTACCAGAAAGGAGAATTATGAAAAAGTCAAAATATTTAAGGACAAGCTGTTAGCACTCGGTAAGTTCTGCACGTTTCAAGAAAGGCAAGCTTTCATTCTACTGTGTCAGGAGTTCGCTGACGTCTTTACCTAGAATTATAGCGACTTGAAAGGTTTCGATTCAAGACTCACCTAGCACACCATTGAATTAGAGGAAGGTGAAAAACCAATCACCCAAAAATAGAGGCCTATTAATCTGATGATCGAACTCCTTATGCAGAAAGAATTGGTCAAATTGATTGAGTCTAGCATTATATTTTTGATCAAACATTCCTCATGGTTGGCCAATTTGGTTTCAGTTAGAAATAAAAATGGGGAGATCAAGCTATGCATCAACTTTAGAGACCTTAATAAAGTCTCTTTAAAAGATCATTATCCCCTTTTGAACATGGAATAGATCCTCCAAAAGGTAACTGGTTTCGAACGTTTCTCCTTCCTGGATGGTTATTTGGGATATAATCAGATTCTAGTGTGAGGATGTGACCAATACAAAATAGCCTTCAACACTAAATGGGGAATGTTTGCCTACCAAATGATGCCTTTCAGACTATCCAATGCTGGTGCTACCTTCCAGCAAGCCATGGACATGGCTTTCAGTGGTTTGATAAATAAGAACATGCTGGTGTACCTTCATGATATAACAGTTTTCTCCAAGGAGGTGGGCCAGCACATGAAACACCTCAGGTATATTTTTGAGAGGTTCAGGGAATTTGACATCTCTCTAAATCCAAAGAAATGTGTATTTGTTGTTCATGAGGGGAAAATTCTTAGCCACATTGTGTCTAAGGAAGGTTTGTCTATTGACCTCGAGAGAGTCTGCTCCATTTTGGAGATGTCCCTACCAAAGCACAAGAAAGGCCTACAGAGTTTCTTTGGCTGGATAAATTTCATTCAGAGGTTCATTCCAAATTTTTCTGAGATAGTTAAACCCCTAACCTCTATGTTGAGGAAGGGTGAGGAATTCAAATAGACAATGCCAAGAAAAGATAGCTTTGAAGCCATCAAATAGGCTTTGACTTAGGCTCCCACTCTAATCAGCCCCAACTTCTATAAAGACCTCAATCTTTATACCTTCAACAATGGAGAAGTGATATCTGCTATGCTTACTAAAGAAAATAGTGATGACCTCGAGCAACCACTCACCATCTTCAGCCAAGGGTTAGAGGACTTTGAAATCAGGTACACCTACGTAGAAAAGCAAGTCCCGACAGTAGTGCATAGCCTGAAGAAATTTAGATACATGTTGTCAAACAGCATGATCCATCTCATGGTTCCACATCCTGGCATCAAGGATTTCTTAACCAACTGAGACTTAAATGAGAAAAGAGCGGGATGGATCACCAAAGTGATGGAGTATGACATAGACATCAAAATTACCAAGTTCATAAGAGGAAGGGGCATGTGTGAACAACTAGCTACAGATTTAAGACAAAAGGGTGAAGATAGCTTGCTGATCCTTGATGCAGCCACTGCAGAAGAACCAGTTGTCATAAGAGATTGGACGCTGGACATGAGGTGCTTTCTTTTTATGGGCGAATGTCCATAGGGTCTCGATAGGGCCAAGAGAAGGTATTTTAAACTTTAGTCCCTTCCTTATGTTTTGATTGATGGAGTATTATTTAGGAAGGATCTCTCTAGGGTTCTCCTAAGATGCATTGACCCTAGTCAGGCTGACAAGGTATTAGCTGAGTTTCACGATGGGCCAGCAGGTGGCCATTTTGCCCCTAAGACTACAACAGCAAAAATAATGAGAGCTGGCTATTTTTGGCCCATTCTTTTCAAGGATACCTATGCCTAGGTAAGGAAGTGCCAGAAGTGTGCACTTTTTGACAGAAAATAGAGATTGGCTGCCATGCCCCTACAGCCCATTCAAGTTGAACAACCATTCATGTAGTGGGGCCTGGATTTCATAGGGATGATCAATCCTCCCTCTGGTGGCAGACACAAATGGGTCCTGATTGCTATGGATTATTTCAATAGGTGGGTGGAAGCCATTGCTTTGAAGGAAGCGAATGAAAGTGTAGTCCTGGATTTGTATGAGGACTTAGTGACACATTTTGGGGTCCCAACCACTATAATCTCAGATAATGCCTTGGCTTTCCTGGGAACCAAAACTAGTGAATGGGCGCTAAGGTATGGCATATACCTCAACACTTCATCAAATTACTACCTGCAGGGAAATGGACTGGCCAAGCCCACTAATAAAAATTTAATCAAGATTATAAAGAGGACCATGGAAGAAAATTAGAAAACTTGGAATGCCAAGTTGAAGATAACTCTATGGGCCGATCGAATCACTCTGAAGAGAGCAATCAAAAATTCCCCATATACGCTCGTATATGGAAGGGAAGCTAGGCTTCCCATCTCACTTGAACTGCCAGCATTAGATCTCACCGATCAGCTATAGTTAGAAGAAGGAACTAGCATGGAGGTTAGATTGTCCGAACTAATGGAGCTCCAGGAGGTAAGGAATCGGGTCATGGTCTCTATGATCAGTTGCCAAGAGCAAGTGAAAAGACATTTTGACAAGAAATCTTCATCAAAAATTTTTGATGAAGGAGACATTGTCTTAAAATGGGATGAAGATAGAGCTAAGCCCAGAAAACATGCAAAACTTGATGCCCTCTAGAGCGGTCCTTACATGATTACTCAGTGCAAGCAGCATAACGCATTCTAGCTCTCCAGGTTGGATGGTAGAGAACTATGTATCCCAATTAATGGGATACATCTGAAGCATTGCCATTGATTTTTGGTTTGATTGTACATAGTTTCCCTTGTTCTCTTTCTTGTTTTCCCTAAGTGCAATTTGCACAGTTAGTTGTTTTTAGTCTTGTGTGTTTCCCTTTGCGTATGGGGTAAATTCTGTGTATTTGGTCCTAGGATCTTTTGGGCTGTTATTAGTTCCTTTTGAGATGCATCTGACTCTGCACCCAATGGATATGCAAGGCAACTAGGTTCTAAGCATAGCAGGCACACTTACCCTATGAGTCACCAATTTGTTGACCCAATCTTGCCCCTCTAGTAAAATTTTGGTCACCCTCTTTTATCACTATGAAAGCCCAATCAATTTCAGGTTACAAGGTCCATCTTCAGGGTTCGACAGTCCTGTTTAAAGCATTGGCTCGGCCTAATTCATTACCTGGTGAGTTCAGCGAGTTCAATTTCAACACATAGTTCTTCAGCAGTCTAGTTCATCCATGGCCTTGTTCAAATTCATGTTTAATGCTTTGTGGAGTCCAAGGGTCAATTCATTTTGGTTCAAAGTCCAAATTTCAAATGAGCTCAACATTTTTTTAACCAAGCCCTGAATTTTTTTTGGCACAGTTTAAAATAAAAGCCCAGGGCTTAGACACAAAGGGCCAAGTCACATTGAAAGAAAAACAACATAAGAAACCCAGGTGTTTACAAATGGAAAGAGTTAGGTTTAAAGTAAAAGCCTGTGGGAAAGAACATAAGGCTAAATGCAAATGAATTTCTGTAGACTTTTGTCCATGAGAAAACATCTGTGGACAAGTTCACAGGTTACACATCAAACATGCCCAATAGAAATTCAAAACTCTATGGAAAAACAAAGCCCGTCAGGCAGTCTATGGTAGTCAACGGTGAAGTTGCCGCGTACGGTAGCCAACATGGCAGTCAGCAGTGAAGTTGCCACACACAGTAGTCAGTGGGAGTAGTCAGCGGTAGAATTGCTGCTAACAACATTAAGTGGTGAAGTTGCTGCACATGGCAGTCAGTGGCAGAATTGCTGCTAACAACATTAAGTGGCAGAGAAATAGCCCACTGGCACAAAGATATCCAAACCGAAATATCCACACATGAAGACAGTGGGGTGACAAATGCAAAAAAGCCTGGGTAAAATACCGAAGGCTTGCGTGGATGAATTTTTGTGGACTTTTTGTCCACAAAAAACATCTATGAACATAAATCCCACATAAAAAATAAAGTTTGCAGAGGGAATAAACATTAAAACCCAGGAGCAGACCAAGCTAAACCTCGGTGTGAGGTGACAAAGCTAAAAGGCAAGTCGAAGAAATTCAAGCAGGCTACAAAGTAGTTACACAAGTCCATAGGACTTTCAAAGCCTGACATAGCCAATATCCAAGCTCGCCAACAGTCAAGCAGGCTGCAGACCAGCCTGAGCAAGTCGTGAAGGGATTCTAGCAGGCAGGCCACATGGAAAAAGGAGTCGGGTCGAGCGTATACAACAAGAAATGTCTGTCCAATGGGAACAATAGTCCTCAGCGGCAAAATGACTGTGAATAATAGTTAGTGGTAAAACTACCATGCACAACAGTCTGTAGGACCCATGAAAAATCCTACGAGGAAAACTTTGTCGTAGCCCAAACGAGTCTGCAGGACTTTCAAAACCTAACAAGACATTAAAGGCAAGCCGTAGAGCAGATAGGACAAAATAGGAAAAGGACAAAATAACAAGCATGGTCCTAGTAGTTTTTTTATGTCATCTATAGTGTTTTTCCCTTTCCCAATGAAGACTCAAGCAGCCACTTGCAAGCAAAATGCCAATGAGACTCCTCATGGTTTTTCCATATAAATTGGCAGACTTGGTCATTTTAAATATCTTCTCCATTTTTTGTAAAGAGCACAGCTTTGCAAATTTTCCACCTGAATCAATAAAATATAGTTTTTTGCCTCCATCTTGAATAGATTTTATGTGTGTGTCCTGAGTATTATTTGTGTTTAGTCATTATCTTCAATGCTTTCACAGGTTAATGCCAACAGACCAGCCATCTATAAGGCTCTAGTTCGCAGCTCATAGAATCAGAGTTCTTTTGAGAAGAAAAACAAGGGAAGTCACTTATAGTGTGTGTAGTACAACACCTTGGTGAGTCTCTCTTTCTATTTTCTGAGGACCTTTTCCTGTCTTTTCTTGTAAACTAGTTTCTTTGCCAAGCCTAAAGTGCATGTCATATTGTTTTGAGTGTGGATGTGGGAGGGTCGACCTTTATTTTGGTGTATCACCTCTTTAGAGTAGGCTATTTATTTTCCTGTATTTTCTTCTCCCTTTTCATCCCCCCCAGTATATCTATATATCTATATTTTGCACTATCTAAAACAAACAAGATACATCAGAGGGAACTAGCCCATACCTAGAGACTCTCCTCTCCTACTTCACCATCCCACAGGTGAGAGAGGAGTTTCCATGTTGCGGGGAGAGGGCAGGAACCTGTTTTCCTACCACTGGGTGTAATCTCCAGTGTCAACAGTAGGACAATAATAACATTGGTGTAATATTTTTTAGGACATTACCCATCCACTAAAATGTCCACCACACTTATTGTCATGCATTTCTAAGAGTGAAGTGAGGGATTCATCTTTATTTAAACATTGAAGTAATTATCTATCATAACCTCATCTGAAAAAATAATTTCAAATAATAACATGATAAAGTTATTCACATTATAATTTGTGTTTATCAGTCCATACAAAGTGGTTTGGTATATAAGCTCAATGGAGGAAATTATAAATATCATTGTACCATTTTATGTTTTTAGAATTGTAATTAATAGAAAGAATGACTAAATATTACATTTTATCATATGAAATGTAAATATCCTATAACTATCATATGGTAAAGTTTATATGATCATTATTTATATCAAAAGGCATTAAGGATGTCACACTTTCCATGGCATCTACATGGAATTTATCTTTACAGGGAATACTATCAATAGAAAATGTATCAAACATATCTGTGAGTTTATCCACAATTTATTTACATGGAATAAGATGCTCTTCTTTGGTTTGGTAATGATTAGTAACTTGATTAAAAACCAATTGGGAATCACCAAAAGATTTAATGTCATTTAGATAAATTGATTATCAAGGCCTCATATTCAACTATATTATTGGTGCAAGAAAAGGCTAATATGTGAGAGAAAGGCATTTAATCACTCTTGGGGGTGAAAAATACAATGCCAACACCCACCCTTGTTCTACATATGGATCTATTGAAGAACATTTCCCATGGATTAGAAGATATATTATATGCCTTAAACTCATCATGGAAATATTTAGTGAGCAGAAAATGACCTGGTAAGGGAGTTGCAGCTAATTGGTTAGCTACAACTTGACCTTTTATTAATTTTTGGGATACAAATTTAAGATCAAACTCTATAATTTGCATCACCCATTTTTTAATGTGGCCTATTAGGTGTGTTTTTTCATAAGGAACATTAATGGATATTATTTAATTATAACATGGACCTCATTATTGATCAAATAATGCCATAGATTTTGGGTATCAAAAAATAAGGATAAACAAAAAAATTCCATTAATATATATTTCAATTCATAATCAACCAAATGGAAATGGATTTAATAGATTCTCCACCTTTTGTGATTATCATCATATTTTACTAATAGGGCCCCAAGGGCCTCATGAGTTGTTGAGATATAAAGAAGTGATGGTCTATCTAGAATAGGAGGCATGAGTACTGGTGGGTTTGATAAATATTCTTTAATTTTATCAAAACATTTTTAACAAACACCATCCCATATAATTTTTGTGTCCTTCTTATAAATCAAGTGAAAGGAATTGTTTTATCATCCAATTGAGCAATGAAGCACCAAATAGCTTGAATTTTATCCTATAAACATCATGACTAATTTAAATTGGTTGGTGGAGGCATTTTAAAAATGGATTTTATCTTTTTTGTATAAACCTTTATGTCTCACTGAGAAATAATGTACTTGAGGAGCTTTCCCAAAGATACTCCAAAAACACATTTTTGGGGATTTAATTGAACATTAAACTTTCAAAATCATTCAAATATTTATCATAAATTAATAGCATGGTCTTGAAAATGTTTATATTTTAAAATTAATTCATCAACGTAATCCTTAATACTTTTTTGAATAAAATCATGAAATATATGAGTCATCACCCTTTGGTATGTGGCTCTTGTGTTTTTGAGTCTAAAAGGCATGACCATACAACAAAATGTGCCCCATGGTATAGTAAATCTTGTATTTTCCTAAACTATGGGGTTAATTTGAATTTGGTTATATCTATAAAAATCATCCATAAATTAAAATGTCTCATATCTAGCTATAGAATTGATAATCATGTAAATATTAGGTAATGTAAAATCATCTTTTGGAAAATCCTTACTTAAATCAAGTTAATTAGTGAAAATATGTAATCACAATTAGGTTTTGTAATAGGTATAATTTTGGAAACCAAGTTAGAATGTGAAATAGATTTTTTAAATCCCACATCTAAGAGTTTATAAACTTTTTATTTTACCAATAATTACAAATTAGGATGCATCTTGAGAATATTTTGTTTTACCATCTTTGCATCTGGGTACAATAGTATATTATGCATTACCACCAATAGGTTAATTCTAGACATATATAAATAATCACAAGAAAAAAGTTATGTAAAATAATGGACTTGTCGATATGATTTTCCTTCATCATCTTGCATCATTGTAACAAGTAGAATAGGTCAAGGGTATTTATTTATTCCATAGTTATATTTAACTATTTCTTAATTTAGTAAAGTACATCTCTCTATGATAAATGGTGTAGTATGAATAGTGTTTGATTCATCATGTTGGACATTGGCATCGTCACTCTCACCAAAGTAAGCATGAGGAAACCTATTCTTATGATAAAAGGGAGGGAGATACTCATATGCCTCCAAGTACTATAGTAATTATTCATCATTAAATAATTCATTCAAAGTCAAAAAAAATTGGGAAGCCTTCTCATTGATCATATGAGGGTTGACCAATTTTAACTTAATTTTATAAGTATGCATACATTCTATTTTAACCTTTTGAAAACATGTTATACTAAAATAATTATGCTTATGAGTTACATATTTTCTTGAAAAACCCAAGACTTGATAGTTTATATTACTTATAGGAGAGATAGGATGAGATATTCCTTTATAAATTTTACCTAACCCCTAGACTTTGTACCCATATTTTAGAAAATATATAGAACCAAAATCAAAATTGGAGGATCACAGTGTAAGATTATCCATTTGTTGGACCACTGCATAATGTTTGCATGGATTAGTATCCATTTGATAGGTGTAAATTAGTCCTTTATTATTGGGTTTTAATAATTAATGTAAATTATATTGAATTTAACACATATTATATATCCAGTGACATCCCAAAATAATGTGATAGTTCAAATCATTTGGCATAACTTAAAACAAAGTAGGTAATGTATAATGACCCATAATAATATTCAATGGTATTTATCCCAATACTTGTCATGAAATATTATAAAATACCTTGATGATCATATTATATTTTTCCAAATATTAATTTCCAATGTCAATTAATTATAGAAAGGATATTTTTCAAATGTTGAGTCTTGAACCATTGTCCATAGGAACTAGTTTTATCATTTTATTACATACACATTCGTAGATGTAGAGTGGTAAAAAAATATTTATAATATGTTTAAATGGTTAATCCACCTTTTAAAATTATATATTATTCTCAATCCATTTTATGTAATTTCAAATAGAAGTCACACATGGTGGTTCCACATTACTAGGTAGTACAGTCATACATAATGCATCCAAAAGGACATCCTTGTAATGGGATAAATGGTGTAGATAATCCAAGAGTGAATTTATGTAATTAATATCCTTATATTTTTTGGTAACATTAAATGGTGATAATGTTTTTTTCATGCACTCCCTTCGGTGCTTTGTAGTAACATGTAAAATATCATTATAAACATTAGAACAAGAAGGGGTATGCAAAAATGTAGTGTATTTTCAATAAGTTGATTTGGAACCCCTTATAAATTGAATTGATTTAATAATACATGAGAAATAAAAATTAAAAAAACCATAAGGAATTGAAACATGAAATAATTAACAAATATATCCATAATAAACATGATTGTAGGAAAAGAAAATCTGATTCTATAAAAAATTTAAAATTTATTTTTGGAAAATCAAAAATTGAAATTTTTAACCCTTATGGAAATCAAAGATCATGGTAATTAAAATTTTAATGATAAATTGGATGTGGATCCTACTATGGGTAGATAGGGTTAATAATATATAAATGAATATGCACAATGGTGATAAACATATCTATAGTAGGCCCATTATTTGTAAAAGTATGATAGAACATGTACTAAATTTATTATAATGAGATATACTAAAAATGGAAAGTATAACTATGTTAGATATTGATATGATATTTAAAAAAAGATACCTATTTGGTTCTAATGTTAATATAGATCTAGATATTGAACATGAAAAAAGTAGATTGGAAGAATATTCTAGAACAATTTCCAAATTATGGATTAAGTGCATATATAGTTGTGGACACTTGTATCATCTTGGGATGGTTACATCGATGCTAATGTCTGGATCAGACATAGGTGTCCACTATAAAATATATACTAAAACAAGATGTGACCAACTATATGCTTTTGGGTTTCTCATCACCTTCACTCTTAAACCATTAAATATTGTTGAAGTGAATAATCCCCTTAAAATATGGTAGTGCATTTAGATCTTAGTCATGAACTATCATTCCTTGTAAAATGGTCAAAACCCTAGTTTTTCATCTTCATATTGGTTGTGGTAAAAATATGTTAGTGGGCACATGATGTCAAAATACCCTAAAGACCCTTATGGCAATGAGCATTGCCTACATAGCCAATACTATGAAGAGGGATTTAGACTTATGTAGTTCTCCTTTACGTGTTGTCTTGTGAGTGAATCATATAAGGTGTGATAAGTAAGTAAAAAAATGACGTAGATTGTAACTTAAAAAATATATTTCTTGGTTTTTTATTTCAGTATTTTAGACTTGTAGATGTATTATCCCTATGAATTATATGGAAATAATAGAAAATAGGGAAGCTTTGCTCAATTGAATGTTTTTTTAATACTCTTTGGTATGAATCTATTTCTGTGCTAGGTGAGTTTACAATGATGATTGATATTATATTTATACCAGATCCTTTGGATAATATCTCACATAATATCACTCAAGATGGCCATTAGTATATGTTTCATTTGATAATTAGATGACTTTAGGTTACTAGACACTTGCATCAGGTAAGTACACTTAAATCAATGTAAGTTTTTGAATAGGATGTAAGTGTTTGGGAAGTATAAAAGTAGGTAAAGGTCTATAACTTGAAGAGGCACAAGATATACATGTTTAAAACATTCTAAACAAGATATAATAATCAGGTCATCAAAATATAGCTCAATTATGCTCAATTATATAATCTAATGACTATGTTCCAATAATATAGAATGTTATACATCTATATGCTATACATCTATATGATATAAAATGTTCCAATGATATATAATGTTCCACATCTATATGTTCCAATGATATAGAATGTTATACATCTATATGCTCAATTATATTTTTGATTTGTAACCTATAACTACTCTCTTGTAACTATTTTGCACATGTCCATGCATATGCATTTAAGTGTGTATGATTATGTATTTTGAGTCTTGTTAAAGTGAGTGCATATTCATGTAATATTCCCCAAATATATATATATATATATATATATATATATATATATATATATATATATATATATATATATATATATATACATATATATATATATATATATATATTCTAATATCTATCATGAACTTTATTTCTAAATCACTTTGAAACCCTAAAAACCTATATTCTACTACAAAATCTCAATTTTCATTAATTTTAAGCATTTAAGACTTATATTCTATTATAGAATATGATATTTACATTAGTTTGGACCTTTGAAACCATGTAATTTGTATTTTTTCAAGCTATATTATGAACCAAAACTATTCATGGAGGTTTGGATCTCTAAGACAAGCCCACTATGATGCCCCCTTTTTGAGATGAGGGATGTAGCCTACAAGTCACTCATCTCAAAATAAGAGTTAATTGTATCATGTGATAAAAATATGATTATATATAATTTTATCAAAATTTTGAAATATATGTCATCATATAATTATAATTTTCATTGAGGCACATATATAAAAAATTAAATTCACTGCATATAAAGTATCATGTCTAGATAGAAATAAAAATGAATCACATACTCAAGTAATCATAGTTGAAGTAAAATATGCCCTAAAAGTACATGATGGAGCTCATGGCACCACTAATAAAGTTTAAAAATTGCATAAGCACAATATAAAATAATGTCACACAATGTCATATAATAAGGCCAAGATTTGCATACAATAGATAGGTTCAAATGTAACATAAGTATATATTTTTTACATATAAGGCTAAGGGCCTTAAGCAATGGACATGTCCAAATGTATCAATAACCAAGAAATGATATCATAAATATAATCAACAAATTTTCACAAAGTTCCTAGGTCCACACAAAATAACCAATAAATGTCTAGCCTATTATTTAAGAAAGAAAAAACCATCAAATGAACATAGAACAAGTGAAAACTAGTCTATTCCATCCACGTGTTAATGTCATTTTTGTTAGAAAAGGATAATATCTATGTAAAATATGAGTAATTTAGAAATAAACTTGTATGATATGTAGCTCAACATTTAATTTGAGCTCATAAATAATTATAACCTATGATAGTGTAACCTGTATATTTATATGCCATAATCATAGGCATGACCATTGGGTAGAAGAGAGTCAAACACATAAATATGCATATTTAATGTATATCTTATATCACACTTAAATACCTCATGAAATTCATGTGCATATATATAAAATAATATGATATATACCAACATATATGAAAAATAACATATGAAAATAAGTAGATAAACATCTCAAGTATGTTTAGGTCCTGATTTGTGATTTTAAATAATATTTTGAATGTTTTTGTGTGTTTACAATGTTTTTTAATATATTTTAAATATTTATAATGGTTTTGATCAAAAAATAACTTGGTAAATAGGATTTTCCCATGTATTTCCTACATAACATACATAATCTATGGTTGAAAAATGTGTTAATTAACCAATTAGAATATGATGTTGTTGCAAAATCATGTGTTATCAAGATTATCATACTAATCTTATGCATATTCCAAATTAGGGTCATAATCATATTTTTGATATTGTAAATTCAAAATGCTATTTTGATGTTTTTATTTATGTATGTATGTAAATCAAACTAGATAATAGTGTGTTATTGGATTTTCCAATGTCGCTCCATTTTTGATGTGTTGTTTCATGTTCGCATGGTGGAATGATAATTGAAGAAGTATTTATTTTAATTTAATCTAGAATGATAGTTTTATATTTTTTTGATATTTTTACCATTTTATATTCATAATATAAATTAATAGAGTTATAATATTTACCAAAATTTCATCTCATTCCTCCAATCCTTGATTTTACCAATTTTGCCTTGCATTGATCCATTGTAAAGTAGATGCAAATTACAACTAAACATATTTTTGGGCCAAGAGTTACATTTTGACATGGTAATATTACCCAAAAATTATTTATCATACCCCAAATATTGAATAATTAACATGTTGTATATATTAGCCTCATGACGAGAATCTACCTTAACCTTAGGATATTACTTGCCATCAATGTGAAGACTAAGAATCAAAGGCTCTATATATGATGAATAATTTTGAGCTGCCTCTTGTAAAATATATTATCCATATTTATTTTTTCTTGATTTTTATTGTCATTTGTGAGCAATCCTTTATTGAGAATACTATCTTGTTTAATTATAATTTGTTCTTTTTGTGCTTATTTTATATGTGACCTTTGTTTTTCTTTATCTGTTTATAATTTTTCCTATAGGATTTGTTATTTTATAAACCTATCCTATTATCATTCTATTTATAAATATTTTTATTCAAGTTAATTCCATTTTTTGCCTTGTATGTGCTGTTAAATAGGCATGCCATTAACTATGGCATTTTAAACCTTGAGAGTAGTTAAAATCTTGTCTTCAAGTGATGCAACACTTAGACATAAAGCTTGATTTTTCTCTTGTTGTTCTTATGAGTTAATATTATAAAAATAAATATTAAAGATTACATTATAGGTTTTATCTTGGATTATCAATTTTCCATTATTACTTTAATATTTTGCTTCTATATCATCTCAATATGTGCCAAGACCTACAAGTTTGAAAAGAGCATGAGATAAGTAATATTATGGATAAATAAGGATAAAATTTATCTTATAAAACCTATCATATGTTGGATATTACATATCAATATCACCAATATCATACCAATATGTAGTTATGCAATTTGTATTTTCAAAATTTAACAAAAGAGGAATGTTGAGTATTATTTCCTAATTCTAGATAATTACTAGTAATGCATTCTATGGATTTTATTGAATGCTTATAATATGTGCATGATCAGGTTATGTTCTTGACTCACCTACTTGATATGTATGCATATGATTAAGTACAATTATTTATGTATTGGTATAATAGAATGTTCTTTGGAATGTGAATGAGTCATTCTCAGTATATGAAAGGTGTATCATCTACTGGAAGGGAATATTTGCATCCTTCATCTATAAAATTTATAAATATATGGAGTGTACAAGGTACAACCTCTATGACATGAATCCAAGATCTCTCCAAAATTAATTTTAGTGAAGTTGGTTAGCCATAACTTGAAATATAGTAGAAACTATTTTGGGGCCTACTTCAAGTCCAAAATGTAAATGCCAAATGTTTGAGAAGGGGTATTGTTAATTCCCATGATAATTTTATTATAATTTTTGAATACATTAGAGTTAAAAATATTCACTACTTAACCAATATTAAATAAAATACACTTGATAACCTTTATATATATATATATATAAAGTTTATCAAGTGTGTTTTATTTAATATTGGTTAAGTAGTGAATATTATATATATATATATATATATATATATATATATATATATATATATATTTCAATATTTATTTAGGGTTATATATATATATATATATAACCCTAATTTTTGTAAGCCATTAGAGTTAAAAAAATATTCACTACTTAACCAATATTAAATAAAACACACTTGATAACCTTTATATATATATATAACCCTAAATAACTATTGAAATATCTTGATCTATGATGTTTTTAGGAGATAAATATTCATTGTTGAATGTGATGAGCTTGTTGGCATACTTGATGGTGTTTATGATAGAGTAAAATGATGTTGGTTATGTATTAATAGGAAGGGTGTATAAAAAAAAACATCATTTAATATATCCTTATAAATTAATTATATTTTTAATGGTTCCAAAATATAAATTTTAGGTGAGGTATTTCTAAGTTTGTCAATATATCATAAACCTTTGATTTATTTTCTTGTGGGAGGTGGTGGGGGTTATGGAAGAACATGTTGAACACATTATTTTTGACATGGTAGGTAAGTTATCCATCCTCATCTAGTTTTGACAACATAGACATTGGAATATTATATGAGCATTGAGTGAATAATAGGAACATGATGATGATTATGATAACTTTATGATCAAATAGTAAGATGAACAAAAGTTATGATCAAGGATAAAGAGGAAAAAATTGAGCCATGCATGCCATTTGGTGTCTTGTAGTGTCTTATAGAAGTTAAAATTAGATATTCATATTTTTATTATCTTGATTATTTTTTTATCACTAATATTATCTTTAGCGTGCCTATAGTTTTCAATGGTTGGATCAACATATTGATTAAAAATGTATATATTATCCATTTTAAAATAGATTAAAGGAATTTGAATATTATTTATATGAATTCCACTTAATATATTAGTAAACCTTATAGGTAGGGAGGATTCAAATTTATTTAGTGGCATTTAAATGTGTGAAAGAAAAAGGGAAAATAGGTACAACTTGTCAAGGGTGTGTTTTATTTCTAGGCTCTTAGATATTTTAATCCTAATTTTAAATAGTGAATATGATGATAAAGGCACTAAATATAGATGATTCCACTTTTCTAGTACCCAAACTATCCCATTTCTATTGTACATTAATAATAACTTCCCAGGGATAATCACTTGTCAGTGCACTACAAGAAGAAATAGGTGAAGGATTCTTATGGATGAAAAAAATCCTAAACATGTCTAATATATTGTAAGGTATGTGGAAAAAAAATACATATATAGTGTTTTATAATCGCTGAGTATTGAGGTAGTACCTCTAACAACATGAAATAGGTAAAACTAACAACTGCTTTGCCCATAATGAGAGTTCCCATTAGTTTTAAAACTATAGAAACATAGTTTCTAAGAAAACAAAGAAAAGTAAAAGTCAAAATTGAAAATTGAAAACTTAAGATAAGAAAGCAAAGGGTTGAAAGTAAAGGTTTGGGTTTGTCAATATGTTTTACCCTATTTATGTTAAAACACAAATGAATTGTATTATGTTGATTATATAGGTGTAAAACTAAAAATACTATAATGATAAAGATATAAAATATTTAACTATTCTAACTTTTAAAAATTATTAAATATGGAAAGTTGTTATTTTTGAAAAGAACTAAAAAGAGATATGTTTAACTTTCACACTAAATTTTTTTTACTATTATAACTATTTGACTATGAGAATTAGAAGAAGAGGTGACTGTGTAAGATCAATATCAGAATCAAGAATATAAATAGAATCTATATTGGTGCATTATAAGTGCATGATGACATAATGTGTTTTAGTATTTTAAATGTGAACTTATCCCAATTTACTGTGAAAAACTATTGATATAAAAAGATAAAGAAAAAAATTCTAGAAATGACATATCAAAAGTAAAAGAAGAAGATATTTATAGATAGGTCCAATATAGGTGGGATGTGGTGTAGATTGATTGAGTCCATTAACTATGAACTTATCCTAGTTGGATATCCATGAAAACTAATAATTTCATCTTCTACACTTTTATATGTTGATTAATATGATATATTTCAACTAGGGTTTGATTGCATATAAATTGATGATTTTATTTTTTTATATTTGAAACCCTTAGGTAAATTTGATAGCTTGAAAACTTATAAGAAAAATAAGTGATTGTAATGGGATAATATGACCTAAATCACCCCCTTGATGATTGAATTCTACCTATGTATCCAATACTCCCAAGAGGGAAACCAAGTCTAAGTAGATCTCTCACCTAGAGTGAATGTGTAGTTTTTTTCCCCTAACTATATGTATACAAATAAAAAATGGATTTTTTACTTGAAATGATAGATATTGACTTGATTTAGAGGGTTATTGACTTATCTTATGCATTTTCCTTATGAGTGGTTCAACATTTGGTAAAAATGGAAAACAATACTCAATGTGCAGAAGTGTGTTAGATTTTATCAAGTGAATAACAAGTGGTGATAATTAATGACTCTTGACATGTATTTATAGACAAATATTTTGACAATTTGATTTATCCAACCATGTGAAACATGTTGGAAGACCTTAAATGATGTTTTTGAATTCAAAAGTTAACCATAATTTGGTATGGGATGTAACCACTACAAGTGGACATGAGTGCACTATGCCTCTATCCACTTAGTGCAGACTTATTTAGAGTTAATCAAGATAACTATCCTATATTGGGGCCAATTTAAATATGATTTTAGACATCTCAATAATTTTAAAATTTGACTTTTGTACAATGACAATGCCAACAAAGGGTCAATCCTAAATATTATTATAATCAACTTAATTTCTTACTAAATGTTAGCATCTACATATATATTATGCACATTAGTTAGCATGGTCAAAGCTACTATTAAGTAATTAATTAATGAACTCTAAACTAATAAATATAATAAAATTACGTTTCATTGAATCATAAATGAAACACACATAAACGCTATCAAGACTTAAAATTTTATACATATTATCAAAAATATTGTAATATTAGCTAAACATCTCACAAATTTAAAACTATGGTATAACACTATAAAATCATTTTCAGTTAGAGATACAAAAAATCACATTGATATTGAAATATTCAACCACAACCATCGCTTCATAATATAAAAATATATCTAATATAATGCTAGTAAACCACAATCACATCCTTTATTGTAAACACATCAATACATCAAAATGCATTACTGGTTTCAATAATTGATGAATAAATTAATACAATAAAAGTATCATAGTTTCCATGTGATTTTAGCTTCTACATGGCCATGAATAAACAACTAATGATTGTTATAATATTCTAAAATAATGGAGAGTGTTATAATCCACACTTATAATCTTGGAAATAGGTAGAATATAATGTAGATTAACACATAATAAATAGATATTGGTGGGCCAAGATACCCAAATAATCAATATATGCATAAATATAACAATACCCTTAAGGTATGGAAGCACTATATAATACTCCTTTAGGAAGAAATAACTCCACAATGTCTCTTCGAGTGGACACCCTCTAATATCCTTATACCAAATAGAAGACTCAATTATGACTTGATTGATTTACAATGATATTCATCTCCTTTATATAGACCTCTATATAAATAACAATGAATGAGTATCATCCTAATCCCATTTTAGGCCAACCATTACCCAATTCACTAATTTCACAAGTTACTCATTTATCTTAATATATTGGACCCATATAACTAACTAACAAGGATGTGTGACACATGTTAGCATCTCCATCAACCCATATACATTAATATATCATATCCCTAGGTACATAAAATTCATTCCCTCATTGACATGTTTCATCCTTGAAACGTAAGAAGAAACCAAATAATTAGTGTGCTTAAAATCATTTCACATATGTATCCAATCTCAATCATCTAACCATCCATGTGTGATCTTGGTAGGTGATAGATCTCCAACCTTATTTACAAATTCAATTGTGCTACTCTGATTCCATCCATGATCATAGCTATACTACCTTGGTGTTCATGCATAATTATTATTCTTTTGATTCCATGTACCATATTCTAATGCACTACTCTAATTCCATTCATGACCACAGTAGTTATTCTTCCATGCATAGTCATACATAGTGATTTCCCCACTAATACCATGATCCATAATATGTTGTGCTACTTTGATTATATACCTGACCGTAGTAGTTCTTCTTTGTCTTCCATGCATAGCCATAGATATTAGTACTCTAATTTCATATATAGCCAAAGTGATTTTTGTTATGAAATTTCTCACATAGATCCATTATCATTTCCTATCAGGATGATGTGGGTTTATATATGCCTCAAATTTTTTTAATACTTTGACCTTATCCACATTTTATTCTATGTCTTCCACATTTTAATTTAGTGGTTCCTTTGTATTTTGATTAAATGAACTATTCTTGTTTGCTTATATTGTTTATTCATCTATTTTTTCATCTGAATCTTCCTCATGCTCTTTGTCACCTATTTTAATCTCATCCTCATGCTCTAGCTTAGCTGATATTTTTGCCTTTCAAACTATGATATCATGTAAAGTGACCTTATTTTTTCTATACCAAAACTTCATAAACTTAATTTGAAAATTAATATTGATTGTTCCCAAAGACTCTAGCCATGGATATCAAAACACCATATCCACATCATCCATATCCAAAGCATAAAAATTTAAATTCAAAACATATTTATCCATAATGAGCTTTAAATATTCAAAAATTTGAATATTTTGACCATCTATTTGAGCCTCCTTGATATTCTATGTCTAAACATGTATATGTTAAGCCACATACATATTGATTAAATTATACTTGTTACTAGAGTTTATGAACATAATGACCTTCTTCTTTTGAATGCATCCAATAAACTAAAAAATGAATCTAATTTCTTTAGAGCTAATATATTTAAACACTCATAATCCAATCCTTATTCCTCTTTAATATCCTATACCACTCCTTATGCACCATATATAGCCTCACAATCATCATCATCATCATCATCATCATCATCATCATCATCATCATCATCATTATCATCATCATCATCATCATCATCATCATCATCATCATCATCATCATCATCATCATCATCATACATTATTTATTTTTCTTCTTCATCACATGTATGCTTTTCATCATTGCCCTCATTTTGTCCCTTTATTTTTCCTTCTTCGTCACCTATGTTATATTCTTCATCATCATTTTATTCCTTTGATTTATTATATTTTTATTTTATATCCCATTGATCTAAGAAAACTTGTTCCATTTCTTCCCATGAAAACTTTCATTATTTTACTCCCAGCTCATCCCACTAAGGTGCTGCAAAACCATAAAGAAAATTGTTGAAACATCATTTCCACTAAATTGTTCAAAAATTATTATACTTAAAAAGTATCCACCATTCGATAGCATTAATATAATACTCCCATAAAAATACTTGTAACATCATGAAAATTTTGAGAAAAAAATCCAAATATTTTGGCCTATAGAGTGAATTTATGAAAAATCTTAAAGTCACCATAAGTCATACAAAATGGTTTAAAAAATTGTGGAATTTTGAATTTAGTTCTCCTAGATATTAATAAAATTAAATTAAAATTTTCATATAATTTTTTTAGTAGATATGCTGAATTTATTACAAACCCTAAAATAGTAATAACTCCTTCAAAATTGATCATAAAATTTTTATTTGTTTACAATGACTTAAAATATTATCCAGCTCCAATAAAAATAATATACAAAAAATCACAACTAATTTAAAGATATTAATGCTTCCAAAAAAATTAAGGTTTTACCCCACACAAATTACCTAAATCTAAGATCTAATACCATTTTTTATGATCTACACTTATAGTATTATAAATATGTAAAATATAATATAGATCAACAT